>JAYESA010000005.1:239327325-239637325 GCA_036927795.1 Iris macrosiphon
CACGTGCGCATGGATGGCAGGGCGCAATCCGCCTTCAAACCTTCTAGCTCGACTCGCTGCATCAGGTAAATAGGCCCAAGCGAATTTGGAGAGTCGGTTAAATTCGGCGAAATATTGCTAAATTGTCATACTGCCCTGCCGCAGCAGCACGAACTCAGACCGGTCGAAGCAAGTGCTCTAGAATTGTTCGGATTATTTCCTTTCGTCATTGTTCTACAAAGAGTAACTTCCATTAGTCTCATAAAATATTATGGACTTACTGTATACAACATTAGTTTTTCGTAAACACAAAATCGAAGTTTTAAATCAACAAGATACTTATATAATTTTGAAAACAATTTTAAAAATCCAAGAAAGACGTGTTCTGATACCATTATGTAATGGCCCTATCCCTGAGGATCGTAAAGTCTTCACTAGACGTGATGTCGTAAAAATCTAGGTTATGCTTGTATAGTGTAGCGCCCCGTTCTCCCGGTGCGGAGATCGCGGCTAAGAAACACAAGACAGTATCGTTCGATCGGGATAGATTGAATTAAGAACTCGTCCTCGTTATGGATTTTTTTCTTCTGAATCGATTCCCATATTCAGTGGACCGTGCCCCCGGGATCGACTTAGCGGCAGAGTCAGGAGGGACCTCTCGGCTGCTATCTTTTATTGCCTCGGTTTTCGATGTCGCTTGTTGCTTTCGTGCTTTGAGTTGGTTTTGGGATTTGCTTGTTTTTCTTGAACGGTTTCGATGGTTTTCATTGTTTTCGTTCATTGAACTGCACTTCAATTCCGAGATTGGAAAAGAGGAAGAGATATTGATCAAACTGTTCGTAATGCAGGTGAACGAGCAGTAGGCGACTTGCGAGCGGAGTCGTGAAGCGCCTCATTCCTTCTCCCTTCCAATAATCTAAGTGAGTGGCTACCAACCCGATTAGCTAGCCCTGCTTCCAAGCTTCACATCTGATAAATCTGCAATCTCCTTTGCCCCGATCAAACGATACCAAGTAATAATAAAAGAAACCAAGATAAAAGAGAATAGGCTTGGTTATTATGCTTGTCAATCAAACATGTGAACTGTTATCTTATGGTATGCTTGTTCGTGCAAATGTTCTATAAACCGTGCTAAGTATAGATCACATCTTGTATATGCATAATTGTTCAGGGAGGCTATGCAAAATAAATCATGCAATACTGCTTGTCATGTACTCGTGTTCTTGCACTCGTGTTGCCTCAAATGCATGACTTGTTAACTTGTTAATCGTGTTCGATCATGGACAACTTGTGCACAAGGTATTGGTTCTGCGGACGGTTGCTGGGGCATTGGCACCGATCCGATCCGGGCGGAACTCGTGTGTAGTCGTCGTGTTCGGGACAGGATAGCTTGCAGCGCAATCGTGTACTCTCATAGCATGCTATCCTTGTCCTCGGCTACGTCCACTATGGCAACCATGCCAGTGATCATCGTGTATATTTAAACCTGTTGCAAACTAACTTGTGTCTTCGTGGCAGGGAAGGCATGGTAAGTATTGTGCAGGTAATTCAGACGGGCAGGTAAAATCCACCGAACGGTGGCACGTTCATTTCAATAAAATTATATATGCTGCTTACTTGTAAATGAACTAAGGCAAGATAGAAACCCACAAATATGCATTCTTCATTAAAATAACGTGTTGATTGGTATAGTTCGGCTAGCTCGTCTTCACCAGTATGTTTCGACATGCTGATCCTCGTTGAAACAGGTTCTCCGCACTAAGGCGAACCGAGCGAGGAGTCGAAGTCGTCTTCCCGATCCAGTCCAGCTGTTGGCGCATCTTCACCGTGCCCCTTGAAGCATTTTGCAGACATGAGCTTGCAACTCTTCATACACAAATGCAGCTCCGTGGCAAAGCTATCCTCCAGCCTGGAGGTCTATATCTTTTGAAGTTTAGTAAAGGGATATAATGTACAGGACTGCTATCTCATTTTGAGTCAACACTTTTGTAAGCCCGTGCAGCATATTAGCTGACTCGTTCAAGAGTTTGTAATAGATGTTCATTATCAATAAAGAGAACTTTTTCACGTTTCAAATCTGTGTTTCAATTTATCTGCGTACTCTGAATATGTGCTCGTTATGCAAAATACTTTAGCCTTGTGCGGGCGGAACCCCAGGCCCGCACGGCATCACGATTCGGGGGACGCCCCAACGATTCTACGGAATCGGGTCGTGACATAATGGTATCAGAGCACAGATTCAAGTTCCTTAGACTTCGTGCTGGAAAAGTTCCTTTAACGATCAAATTCATGTGCGAACTCTTGAACTCGCTAGGCCAAAATGAGATACATTCATGCAATAAGTCCATAATACATTATGATCCTAATGTAAGTTACCTTCTTTTGAAGGAATGGCTCCAGCGCAATCTGCAGCGCAAGCACCGGACGAAAAGCAAGGCCAAGAAAGTAGTTCGGGCACTTCGGAAAGTTCAGAGAGCCAGCGAGCCGTGCCAAGCATCGATCCCATCCAATGAATGTTGCAGATGTTGGAGGCAAACCAACAAAGGGACGAGGCTCGCTATGAACGGGCCGAGAAGCGGACGGAAGAGAGTCAGCTCAAGTTTCAAGACAATATAGAAGCACGATTCTCAGTCCAACAGAAGCAGGTAGATACCCTGCAGCAGATCGTTCAGACTTTGGCATCCAACCAGTCCGCGGCAACACCAGCGACTCCGGTGGAACAGTCCGTGCTTGAAGTAGAGACGCCGCAAATGCCAAGGACGAGGGACGTGACTGCCTTCGACTTTGGCCACTTCAAGAAAGTCTGCAACACCCCATTCAACGGGACTGAGGACCCAGTCGTAGCTCTAGATTGGTTGGCCGAACTTGAAGATCACTTCGCTCTGCTAGAGGTCCCCGAAGAGAAGCGTGTCGCCTGCGCGCAACTACAGCTCCGCCTCAACGCGCACGATTGGTGGGACGTGCATCGACGATCTCTCCAATTTGATCACGGAGAGGAGGCGATCTCGTGGACGACTTTTTGTGCCGCGTTCGAAGAGGAGTTTGTACCCCCTCCAGTACAACGTCAAATGGAGAACGAGTTCGTGCAACTGAGGCAAGGCAGCATGACAGTTAAAGAGTACTCCGCCGAATTCAACCGACTCTCCAAATTCGCTAGGGCCTATTTACCTGATGTAGCGAGTCGAGCAAGAAGGTTTGAAGGTGGACTACGCCCTGCCATCCATGCGCACGTAGCCGTTCATCAGTATCGTACAATGCGTGAAGTCATGAATCACGCCTTATCTCTTGAACCATATTATCCTCACGTTCCTGCCGGCGCTGTGCATACCTACAATCACAAACGCCAAAGCGACGAGAGAGGAAACAACGCTGCAAAGCGAAGAAACGACGGTGGTCAGCAAATAAAGCATTGGAGCAATAAATGTCAATTCTGCAAAAAGCTTGGACACGACAAGAAAGACTGCCGCTTGAGACTTGGGTTATGCCTCGCTTGTGGACGATCAGGCCATGCCATTAATTCCTGTCCAAACCTTCCTTATCGTCGTCCCCAACGAAATGCTCCCTAACGGTAGGTTCTATTCTTAAGTTTCGGGACGAAACTTCCAATTAGTTGGGTAGGATGTAGCGCCCCGTTCTCCCGGTGCGGAGATCGCGGCTAAGAAACACAAGACGGTATCGTTCGATCGGGATAGATTGAATTAAGAACTCGTCCTCGTTATGGATTTGTTTCTTCGGAATCGATTCACATATTCAGTGGACCGTGCCCCCGGGATCGACTTAGCGGCAGAGTCAGGAGGGACCTCTCCGCTGTTATCTTTTATTGCCTCGGTTTTCGATGTCGCTTGTTGCTTTCGTGCTTTGAGTTGGTTTTGGGATTTGCTTGTTTTCCTTGAACAGTTTCGATGGTTTTCGTTCATTGAACTGCACTTCAATTCCGAGATTGGAAAAGAGGAAGAGGTATTGATCGAACTGTTCGTAATGCAGGTGAACGAGCAGTAGGCGGCTTGCGAGCGGAGTCGTGAAGCGCCTCCTTCCTTCTCCCTTCCAATAATCTAAGTGAGTGGCTACCAGCCCGATTAGCTAGCCCTGCTTCCAAGCTTCACATCTGATAAATCTGCAATCTCCTTTGCCCCGATCAAACGATACCAAGTAATAATAAAAGAAACCAAGATAAAAGAGAATAGGCTTGGTTATTATGCTTGTCAATCAAACATGTGAACTGTTATCTTATGGTATGCTTGTTTGTGCAAATGTTCTATAAACCGTGCTAAGTATAGATCACATCTTGTATATGCATAATTGTTCAGGGAGGCTATGCAAAATAAATCATGCAATACTGCTTGTCGTGTACTCGTGTTCTTGCACTCGTGTTGCCTCAAATGCATGACTTGTTAACTTGTTAATCGTGTTCGATCATGGACAACTTGTGCACAAGGTATTGGTTCTGCGGACGGTCGCTGGGGCACTGGCACCGATCCGATCCGGGCGGAACTCGTGTGTAGTCGTCGTGTTCGGGACAGGATAGCTTGCAGCGCAATCGTGTACTCTCGTAGCATGCTATCCTTGTCCTCGGCTACGTCCACTATGGCAACCATGCCAGTGATCATCGTGTATATTTAAACCTGTTGCAAACTAACTTGTGTCTTTGTGGCAGGGAAGGCATGGTAAGTATTGTGCAGGTAATTCAGACGGACAGGTAAAATCCACCGAACGGTGGCACGTTCATTTCAATAAAATTATATATGCTGCTTACTTGTAAATGAACTAAGGCAAGATAGAAACCCACAAATATGCATTCTTCATTAAAACAACGTGTTGATTGGTATAGTTCGGCTAGCTCGTCTTCACCAGTATGTTTCGACATGCTGACCCTCGTTGAAACAGGTTCTCCGCACTAAGGCGAACCGAGCGAGGAGCCGAAGTCGTCTTCCCGATCCAGTCCAGCTGTTGGCGCATCTTCACCGTGCCCCTTGAAGCATTTTGCAGACAGGAGCTTGCAACTCTTCATACACAAATGCAGCTCTGTGGCAAAGCTGTCCTCCAGCCTGGAGGTCTATATCTTTTGAAGTTTAGTAAAGGGATATAATGTACAGGACTGCTATCTCATTTTGAGTCAACACTTTTGTAAGCCCGTGCGGCATATTAGCTGACTCGTTCAAGAGTTTGTAATAGATGTTCATTATCAATAAAGAGAACTTTTTCACGTTTCAAATTTGTGTTTCAATTTATCTGCGTACTCTGAATATGTGCTCGTTATGCAAAATACTTTAGCCTTGTGCGGGCGCAACCCCAGGCCCGCACGGCATCACGATTCGGGGGACGCCCCAACGATTCTACGGAATCGGATCGTGACATAATGGTATCAGAGCACAAATTCAAGTTCCTTAGACTTCGTGCTGGAAAAGTTCCTTTAACGATCAAATTCATGTGCGAACTCTTGAACTCGCTAGGCCAAAATGAGATACATTCATGCAATAAGTCCATAATACATTATGATCCTAATGTAAGTTACCTTCTTTTGAAGGAATGGCTCCAGCGCAATCTGCAGCGCAAGCACCGGACGAAAAGCAAGGCCAAGAAAGTAGTTCGGGCACTTCGGAAAGTTCAGAGAGCCAGCGAGCCGTGCCAAGCATCGATCCCATCCAACGAATGTTGCAGATGTTGGAGGCAAACCAACAAAGGGACGAGGCTCGCTATGAACGGGCCGAGAAGCGGGCGGAAGAGAGTCAGCTCAAGTTTCAAGACAATATAGAAGCACGATTCTCAGTCCAACAGAAGCAGGTAGATACCCTGCAGCAGATCGTTCAGACTTTGGCATCCAACCAGTCCGCGGCAACACCAGCGACTCCGGTGGAACAGCCCGTGCTTGAAGTAGAGACGCCGCAAATGCCAAGGACGAGGGACGTGACTGCCTTCGACTTTGGCCACTTCAAGAAAGTCTGCAACACCCCCATTCAACGGGACTGAGGACCCAGTCGTAGCTCTAGATTGGTTGGCCGAACTTGAAGATCACTTCGCTCTGCTAGAGGTCCCCGAAGAGAAGCGTGTCGCCTGCGCGCAACTACAGCTCCGCCTCAACGCGCACGATTGGTGGGACGTGCATCGACGATCTCTCCAATTTGATCACGGAGAGGAGGCGATCTCGTGGACGACTTTTCGTGCCGCGTTCGAAGAGGAGTTTGTACCCCCTCCAGTACAACGTCAAATGGAGAACGAGTTCGTGCAACTGAGGCAAGGCAGCATGACAGTTAAAGAGTACTCCGCCGAATTCAACCGACTCTCCAAATTCGCTAGGGCCTATTTACCTGATGTAGCGAGTCGAGCAAGAAGGTTTGAAGGTGGACTACGCCCTGCCATCCATGCGCACGTAGCCGTTCATCAGTATCGTACAATGCGTGAAGTCATGAATCACGCCTTATCTCTTGAACCATATTATCCTCACGTTCCTGCCGGCGCTGTGCATACCTACAATCACAAACGCCAAAGCGACGAGAGAGGAAACAACGCTGCAAAGCGAAGAAACGACGGTGGTCAGCAAATAAAGCATTGGAGCAATAAATGTCAATTCTGCAAAAAGCTTGGACACGACAAGAAAGACTGCCGCTTGAGACTTGGGTTATGCCTCGCTTGTGGACGATCAGGCCATGCCATTAATTCCTATCCAAACCTTCCTTATCGTCGTCCCCAACGAAATGCTCCCTAACGGTAGGTTCTATTCTTAAGTTTCGGGACGAAACTTCCAATTAGTTGGGTAGGATGTAGCGCCCCGTTCTCCCGGTGCGGAGATCGCGGCTAAGAAACACAAGACGGTATCGTTCGATCGGGATAGATTGAATTAAGAACTCGTCTTCGTTATGGATTTGTTTCTTCGGAATCGATTTCCATATTCAGTGGACCGTGCCCCCGGGATCGACTTAGCGGCAGAGTCAGGAGGGACCTCTCCGCTGCTATCTTTTATTGCCTCGGTTTTCGATGTCGCTTGTTGCTTTCGTGCTTTGAGTTGGTTTTGGGATTTGCTTGTTTTCCTTGAACGGTTTCGATGGTTTTCATTGTTTTCGTTCATTGAACTGCACTTCAATTTCGAGATTGGAAAAGAGGAAGAGGTATTGATCGAACTGTTCGTAATGCAGGTGAACGAGCAGTAGGCGGCTTGCGAGCGGAGTCGTGAAGCGCCTCCTTCCTTCTCCCTTCCAATAATCTAAGTGAGTGGCTACCAACCCGATTAGCTAGCCCTGCTTCCAAGCTTCACATCTGATAAATCTGCAATCTCCTTTGCCCCGATCAAACGATACCAAGTAATAATAAAAGAAACCAAGATAAAAGAGAATAGGCTTGGTTATTATGCTTGTCAATCAAACATGTGAATTGTTATCTTATGGTATGCTTGTTCGTGCAAATGTTCTATAAACCGTGCTAAGTATAGATCACATCTTGTATATGCATAATTGTTCAGGGAGGCTATGCAAAATAAATCATGCAATACTGCTTGTCGTGTACTCGTGTTCTTGCACTCGTGTTGCCTCAAATGCATGACTTGTTAACTTGTTAATCGTGTTCGATCATGGACAACTTGTGCACAAGGTATTGGTTCTGCGGACGGTCGCTAGGGCACTGGCACCGATCCGATCCGGACGGAACTCGTGTGTAGTCGTCGTGTTCGGGACAGGATAGCTTGCAACGCAATCATGTACTCTCGTAGCATGCTATCCTTGTCCTCGGCTACGTCCACTATGGCAACCATGCCAGTGATCATCGTGTATATTTAAACCTGTTGCAAACTAACTTGTGTCTTCGTGGCAGGGAAGGCATGGTAAGTATTGTGCAGGTAATTCAGACGGGCAGGTAAAATCCACCGAACGGTGGCACATTCATTTCAATAAAATTCTATATGCTGCTTACTTGTAAATGAACTAAGGCAAGATAGAAACCCACAAATATGCATGCTTCATTAAAACAACGTGTTGATTGGTATAGTTCGGCGAACCGAGCGAGGAGTCGAAGTCGTCTTCCCGATCCAGTCCAGCTGTTGGCGCATCTTCACCGTGCCCCTTGAAGCATTTTGCAGACAGGAGCTTGCAACTCTTCATACACAAATGCAGCTCCGTGGCAAAGCTATCCTCCAGCCTGGAGGTCTATATCTTTTGAAGTTTAGTAAAGGGATATAATGTACATGACTGCTATCTCATTTTGAGTCAACACTTTTGTAAGCCCGTGCGGCATATTAGCTGACTCGTTCAAGAGTTTGTAATAGATGTTCATTATCAATAAAGAGAACTTTTCCATGTTTCAAATCTGTGTTTCAATTTATCTGCGTACTCTGAATATGTGCTCGTTATGCAAAATACTTTAGCCTTGTGAGGGCGCAACCCCAGGCCCGCACGGCATCACGATTCGGGGGACGCCCCAACGATTCTACGGAATCGGGTCGTGACATATAGGACATGAACTTGCACATTAACAAAATAGTCTAAATAAATAATGAAATAATGAAACTTTAATGCAGAAAACCAAATAATAATAAGACAGGAACAAAATTATTCTTTTATTGGTAACTTGAAACGAGATTACAAAATGTCTCTTACTGGCCAACTCAAGAAAAGATAAAAACACCTTGGAAAAAAATTTCTAAAACTTGAACCGGAAGCTTCGAGACGTCGAACGAATTTTACAACATTACAAGCTTCTACAACTCTGAATATTCTCTTGCCTCCCAATACCTGTTAAGACATATATTAGCACATTGGAGAATGCACTAGTGAACGACATTAACCCAACTCACCTAAATTAACAGTAATTATGTGAAGCGTGCAATTTTATAATAAGAAATATAAAATAATAGAAATATCACTTATGTAGTGATTCTTATCCACAGATGACTACCCATCCCACAACAAACAAGGATTTTATATATATATATATATATATATATATATATATATATATGTGTGTGTGTGTGTGTGTGTGTGTGTGTGTGTGTGTGTGTGTGAGAGAGAGAGAGAGAGAGAGAGAGAGAGAGAGAGAGCTTGCTTGCTTTCTTTTGCAATAATATTATCAATTGCATGAAACATAACTACATGATGGTCCATGGGTGACTTTCAATAATTAGAAGTTAGGACATACAAGTCCATCTTTCTAACAGGCACGACATCCACCTGATCGCGAGAACGTACAAACATCATGATGTCGTCTCTCTCCTAGACCAATACGATTTTCAGTGTCCCGAATATTGGTCTAGAAATTAAATCTTGTGTATAAGTTGTCTAAGACCAACGCATGATATGCACTTCTATCAGATAAAAATATTTTGATATAGCAGTTAAATAAGTAAACTTTTCTTTCTTTTCGACCATAGAGTCGTAGTTATGTTCTTCCTTTCTTTATTTCATGTCATTTTCTTACAAACAATATATAAAAAATTATACACTTTTCTTTCTACAGCATATGTTAAGAAGCATAAAATCATTCTTTCTTTAACAAGGATAACAACAATTCTATCAATTTTATTCACATTTTATAATTTTATATGCATTCTTCTCTTTTTAACTTATTTTCTTTTGTTAAGATATCATTGAACGTAGGGACGCAAAAATTGGAATAAAAAAGAGATTTTTTGTTAAAGCGTGAAGATAAAAGAACGAAGGATCAAAGACATTCACCAAAATGAAGAGATCTGAGTATGCAACGATTACGTCTCTCCTACGTGCCCACCTAAAATTGCACCAACAATTGATCAACATACTTCTTCTTTTTTCTCCTTTTTTTTTTCTCTCAAGATTCGAAATAAATGCAGAAAGTGAACAATGTAACCAGTCATCGAAAATGACAACAGAAAAAAAAAATTCATCAAAACCAAGCATGAAAAACGTCCAACAAAACAACAATAAAAAGAATGAAAAGAAGATCTTATATAGAGTTTCTTCGCCAAGTACGATTCACTGTATTTTTTGACTCAAAGTCATCAGAAATCAATCCATGTAATGGAAATGGTCTCAACTTACTAGTCCCGATCAATCGATACCAACAAAGTTTTTTCAAGATGATTTTATTTTCGGTCTAGCCTCTAGTCACATAACGCACCGTCAGGAAGGGGACACTACATAATCTGTTTTTCCATGAAATCGAACCCATCCAGCCAAAATGAAATATTTTTCCACATTCTAGCTAGTAGAGTTAGGATGCTTTGACTAACTCTTGGAATGTGTTGAATCATTAAAGCTACTGATTTCTAAAAGGGGATTCATTTATGGATGTAAAACAATTTTTGGTCCACTTATAGCAAAATTAAAGAAAATACTTACAAACTAAAGTAAGATCATTGTCCGTGTGGTATTATCAACTATCATTAAAGGTCCAAAAGTGTGATTTTGATAATATTTTGAATACAAGAGCCGATCAAAAGAATTCTCCTGTTACATAAATAGGTATAAGTCTTGAAATTCTTCAAGAATAAATTATAATATATCGACAGAGATACTATAGCTTTCAATACAAGATGAATTTAGTTTTGAGGGATTATTGTAGAGAATGTAGGATGCAAAAGTAGAGCATTGCAGGATGCAGAACGTTAAAGCAGCATAATAGAGAGTAGAATGTTGATATGTTAAAGTAAACAACAATAAGAAAGTCATTATCCAAGATTTTTGGGATCAACTATTTGGTTCCTTCTAGGCCATAAACTTTGTTAAGGGCTAAGTGCTCTGTAGAATTTGCAAAACTTGCATCCTTCTTTAAAATCTCAATCCACCCTAGTTATACCCGCTCCTTTAGCTAAAATATCTCGTCACTCCTAACCAATGCATCTACCTGTCTACCAACAAACCTGGTCTAAGGTGGTTTTCTTTCATCTTATCCACTATTGTGCTACATCCAAAATACTGCCAATACAATCATTTCTTATCCTACTTTCAATGTTTATTGCTCATCATTAGCATTCTCATTTCAAGTTTTCAACGAACATTTATTTTTCGAGACGCATGTTTTGATTGCCTAGCATTCCAATCCATAAAGCATGATGACTATTATTATAGTTTATATAGAATTTTTCTTTCAATTTCAAAGGGCATGACACAATCACAAAGCACTCTTAGTAATCATCTCAACCATTCTTAATTCCATAAGCTTCTCAATCTCTCCTATCATGATGAATTATTGATCCTTAAATATTGAAAACCCTCCCTCTTAGTTATCTTTCTCCATTACTAAGGATCCTTGCCTTTTTCTTTTGTATTTTACTTGAAGTTTCATTTCAATATATTATGTTTTTGCCCTATCAATTCTAAAATTTAAGATCCCGAAGTTTCGATTGGAAAATATAATTGAGAAGCTAAAACTTCTCAAACTTCGACAGATAACATAATACGGTTTTAAAACTAAAAATGAACATTTGTCAAGAATCACCAAAGATACATGAAAGGGACCAAAGATACATGAAAGGGTCCGTTCCCAAATGGGAGCACAACTTCAGCGAGAGCAAGGAGATGATGGAAACAACATCTAGGTCCAAGTTATAAAAAAAAAACAAGACTAAAATGTAACATGGACAAAGAAATCAATCTTATTCAACGATATCCTACATATACAAATCAACATTCGACAAGATTATACCAACCACGTCGAAGACATCCAAGAGGATTATACCAAGTCCAACTTGACAAGAGAAACTCAATTGTTGTTAGCATTTAATAGTTATTGGAACAGAATATTGGGTTTGTCATTCCTTCACTCTTCGGCACGAAATGTGTCATAGATATAAACACAATTCCTCTATTGCAAATTGTATCATCTTACCTCTTCTTCTAGATTTTTTATAGTCTAGGAGAACTTGGAGGGTGCTCCTTGGTTGCAGGAGCTTAAACTGCAATCCAAAATATAGGTCTACATATCTGTCATCTGGTAAACAAGATTTTATGGCATTGTCCTTTCATGCTCATAACTACCTTTGGCTAGAAATTTGGCACAAACATAGCGAGTTCACCTCAGGTCGACAACCAGTCATAAAACTTTCTAAAATCTTCTATGGAGCTTCTTTATGCTCCATATCTGACCTCATTTTGACGGGAGAAGACACGAGAAGGCTTGGATGATCATGACGATTAGTAATTGGGATTGAATAATTCAATAATTTAATTGAGCACGAGTTGTTCCAATGATCTTTCCATTTCTCTATTTGATATCATAATGTCATTTATCAGCTTAGAACTCCATTTCTTCTTACTAATCTGAAATATCTCTGTCGAGAATTCGTTGCTGCCTCATTGGTTAAAAGAACTTTACATAGGAAAGACTAGCAACTGGAATGTTTACATGTCTCTGATTGGGGAAATTTTAGCACGATAATGTATTTCTTCTCCATTCTTTAACTAAATATCTATCATGCAAAACATTCAGCAATAATTATAATCACATGCCATTGCATGGAAAGATTATACTATTCTAAAATATTCCTAAATAGATACAATGATTACAATACTTAATTACTGTATAATAGCTCTTAAGAACTGTTTCAAGGTAGTTGGCACAAGTTAAAAAAAGAAAAAACTTGATTAGGTAGCTGGCATAGACTACTTGTTTTTAGCTAATTACATTTTTTTTCCTTGTACTGAGCCAGCAATAGTCACATATCATAACCATAGTTAAATAGAAAATGATGTTTCAAAATTTCCAAATGGAGAGGTTAATAAAGAATGATAACCTGCTGAGCAATAAGATTAAAGCCTAAACCATCACAGAATCCAGACCATCTTCATCCATCATTAAGACAGCAGTCATCACAAGCCTGCAAAAGATTTCAAAAGTTCAAGAGAAAGCAGTCCGTATGCTCCAAAACATTCCATCAGCAGTCATCACAAGTAATTCAGAAGTAAACAAAGAACTGCTTTATCCTGCTTCAGAGTTTTCAAGTCGAGTATTTCTGCTTACACCAAGTTGTTGTTCCCAAATACACTGCTAGAAGTCTACAAGTAAAAAAAATTATCATGTTTTTAACTATTGATAAAATACCACCAAGGGAGTGGTCTAGTGGTAACTCTGGTAAGAGAGGGGAGGAGGCATGATCCCAGACCTGGCAATAATTAGAGGGGAGAGTCTTGGTGCTAGTAGTCCAAGACATGGACGGTCGTTAATTAATGGCCTCATCTCAAAAAAAAATATTGATAAAATATTTTCCATTCTATTAATAATAATGCTTAGTAGTAAGTTATTCTTCCTCATTGATATGTAATTATCTTTCTCCATCTATTTCTTTCATCTTCATCTCTCCAAATAAATTTTCATTCCCACTCTTAACCTTGAAGCCTTATGTTACATAAGATACGGTGTGAGCAAATTTCAGCTCTGACTCATTTGTTAATTTATCTTGAGAAGAATACCACTCTCGAGAATATGAACGAACCAACTCTCTGGGCGGGAGATCATGGCAGCATGGGTAAAGGATTCAATGATTATGACGATTATTTTCTTAAGGGTTTTTAAATATAGACCAGACAGTTTTATCCAGCTGGAGATTTTCACATCCAACATACTGAAGAGCCACATTATTCACGTCCTTCAAGATTGAGGAGGATTTTTTGTATATTAAGTTAGTAGATAAGTTTGAATGGTATATGATAATCTAGATTAGGAATTCTAATGGTATTAGGAAGCTTAGGGATTTATCTGGATAAAGATAGGAAAGCTAAGAGAGAAGTTACTAGAACACCCTACAATAAGCCACAGTCAATTTTCACGTGAACGGTGGCCATTTTGATCTTTTATATTTCTAGCTATTACATATTTTAAGCTAGGTCTACCTTTGTGATAACTATCACAGATGGCGCTTTGAATGTATAAATAGATAAAGTCAGTAAGGCAGTAACTAGTCTATGACTATTTAGCCATCTGAGGTGAATGGCTGTAACTAAAATTATACTTCCTCTTCGCTATCTAATAACACTGCTTTGTCCGTTTCTTTTTTCTTTTTTCTTTCTTCACTAAAATTTGTAGCCCTGAAAAATACTAGGTTACATCATATTATTCGCCAAATAAGACTCATAGGTAAATAGAGAAGTCAACAAGTCGGATTTGGATTTGAACGTCGTTAGGGCATGTTTGGCTGCTGTGAATACAAATGAACGAATTAATATCTTTCGACAAATTGAGAATCATAAAATTGCACCAACAGATCCACGGGTAGTCTGCATAGTGTAACACAAATGTGTTTGGTTGGCATGAATTCCAAATACATTTACCTTTCCGTTTCGATTGGTAAAATTACCATCAAGATATTAATGACCAAACAGGCTTTTACTGCAATAACCATCTTTTCAATTTGGAAGGTAAATTTGTCATGGGCACAAGATGACTTGTCCAATTCATCGAATTCCATCGACTCCTAAATTGAGTCAATTCCAATTCCCATTTCTTTTGCATAAAGAAATTGGAATTGAGATTCCCTAGCAATTTCAAACTTTCAAATTCATGTTAGTAGATGTGCATTTGACGAATTCCAATTTATGGAATTTTAATACGCATTAAACCTAACTAGCCCTTGGAGTAAATTATGGGAAACCCCCTCAGTTTTCACTGATAGCTGAAACCTTCAAATTGTTAGTTTGCAGTCACTTAGCCCACATGTCCACGAGGATCTATTAATTCATAATAGGACAATTTTACACATTCCACAATATCTAGAGAGGAAAACAATAAAAAATTATTATAAAATGACATATTCCTCGTGCTGAACCAGGAGAAACAGACAACAAACTGGCTGCTTCTCCATTTAGTAGTCCAACCAAGTCAAGGCAAGAGACTGGGGCAGAGGGAGAATTTTTGCAAATATCCAGGTTAGACCCACTTAAGGCTATCCACCAAATATATATTCAACAACTTTTTTCCCACGTTCATTCTAAAATGGGTACTAATCGATGTCATTACATAAGAATGGTATCAGCAAAAATATCAAAAAGGAATCTGGGAATTCGTCAAAACGGATTAATAAATAAGAAGAAAAAACAGATGTGAGAATAAAAAAACCTTAAGCTGACTATGGTTCTGAATAGTGCAGGGTTGCATGTAAGAGCAGCATAGTTCAAGAGGCTCAAATGCTGGCCACAGTTTTACATTCCATACTAAAAGGCTAATATGAAATGTTGTGATAAGTTTGTCTTGTCGAAGATTCATCTCATTAAGCTCTATTCTTTTGTAGAAAACTAACTCTAAAATCTAAAGTAGAGGATAATCCCAGCTCAATCCTAGCCGAGCCCTTTGGAATATTTATACTCATCACAAGAGTTTAAAAGACAGTCATACAGTGACTAAGAACATATGGAACCAACTCTAAGCAAAAGAACAGCTCTGGCAGTCGAGTGATTAACTGTAAACAGGTTAGTAACAGGCCTATGAAAAAGGTGTCTGGGACTCGGTGTTAAAATGATTATAGGTCTGGATCTAAATCCATACTTCTTTTTTCTTTTTTCAGTCAAGACTAACACTACTTTTATTCTTGTTACCCAGGCCTATGAAAAAGGTGTCTGGGACTCTGGTGTCAAAATGATTATTGGTCTGGATCTGACTTTTTTCTTTTTCAGTCAAGACTAACGCTACTGTTATTCTTGTGATGGTCAAATGTGAACAATTTTAGGATGTTCATAATGGTTAATTGTGCTTATTGACATATACGGCTGCTTTCTTTGTAGTAGAAACTAGAAACTAGAAAGTTGCATTCTAATACTGAAGTGATCATTTTTCATCAAAGAGAATAAATAAGGCAGATGATTCCTGTGGATCTGAAATATTAGAAATTAACAAGTACAGATGCGAACCTGTAAACCACTGTAAGTAATATGCTGAAGTAGAGAACCAACTTGATCATCCTGTATTTCTTCTGTCAATTCAGTACGTTAAAGATCTCAGTGACATCCACAAGGTGCTTCTTCATATATCTATAAGATGAACACCATTGTAAATGTGTGTAAAGATTGATGCAATCATGATCCTGGCATTATTTACTAAACGATACCAAAATGTGCCCGATCTGACATGGAAGTGGTTCTTGGTCATAAGACTATACTATAACTTCACCTCATAGCTGAGATCAAGTCTCAACAAAAAGTTTCTAGACCTTTTTTTCTCATAAAGAAAATGTAGGCTCTAAGAATAATACTAATAAATGTAGGCTCTAAGAAAAATAAAGCTAAGAACACTATATATACGGTAAAATCCCAGAAGCCCCACAACATTTACCCATTTTACTGAATGACCCCATAACATTTGTTTTTGAACCTTTTACTCAATAAGTAGTGAAAAAAAGAGGGACCATTTTCTGCATCGTTCGAAAGAAAGGTGTGGGTAAACGTTCTGCATTCACCACAACACCAACATGACACTCAGAATGTATCCTTATGAGAAATACATGATATTGCCAAAATTCAGAGCAGGCTTAGCACCAGAAAATACATAATATCACTCCTTTCTTTTTCTGAATCTAATCTGGTTCTAATTGCATCATGTAGGGTGGAAATGGCCATGATATCATTCAAGCATAACGTTCTAAATGTAGTATCCCGACATACAGCAAAAAAATATCGTTCACCAATCACCTTTGCTTTACATATGTACTATACTTTCACCTAAAACTGAAGCAACAACAAGCACAAACTATTAGTAGATTACAATTCAAATGCAAAGGCAGGAATAGAATACACAGCCAAGAAGCTCTATTGTGAGTATAATGCTCTGGGGGGAGATACCAGAAGTCTAGATGTACACATTCTCCAAAGTGAAAAGTGGACGAGGGATGTCAAAGGAACGAAAGTTTCCAAAAGTACTAAAGTATGTCACAAGGACAATTCTATGGCATGATACAGACATCCGTATGGGCACGATACCAATTAGCATCCTAGTTTAATTGTCCATCTTGCATTTGACAAAGGCCATGTCATTGAGTTTGGAGTTTCCATGCATCCTTGGCAAAAATAAGCTAATTTGAATCGGTTATGTAAATAATAGATCAAGCCATTGTGTCATGTAAATATTGGCTAAATTGAATCTTTCACATGCTTCATGTTATCGGCTTGGAGATGAATGCAAAGATCAACAATTGTCAAACGATAATGACAGATGCACTTTCTTACATATTCTTTATAACTCAAAATCAACCCAATTGATTTATCTTCTTACTCTGCAAAGAAAAGCCTTTAAGGGATATTTTGACATTATCATGTCCTCGAGAAGTTTCAAACTTTCAATTTTTGTCCAAATGTTTTTTTGTTAAAATTACAAGGATATACCAGCAATTGTATTCTAATCATGGCTTGTCCATCTCAGTGTATTAAATGGACACATCAGTTACAAGCTGTGGAGTTAACTTAACCCAGACAAGGAAGCCACATTTGAAACACAAAACCATGGGTGCTATAAATTTCAGTAATTAAATCTTAAATACTGGGTCTTGTATTGCAAGTAATAAATGAGAAGTATCATTGGATCTTAAGGAAGGTTAATATAGTAGGCTGGCACCATTTAATAGTTAATATTAATATTTAAGCTCCTTTCACAACATCATCCCCCCCCCCCAAAGATTGTATCATTTAATACCTATACAAAAGTATTTGCCTTTTAACATCTCTCTCTGTCTTTTCTTTAAAAAAAAAAACATTCATTGATTGGTCTCTGGCAACTCGACGTGCTTTGTCCACAAATGCAACAATGTGGAAACTAATGTCCAAGACTTTTGGAGAAATCTTCAACAAAAATACATGGAAGCTGCAAAACCCCAAGTTATATTAACTATTGAATGTGCTACTCGGCTAGATATGAACCTAATTTTCCAACATATCCAGGCACGTCATAGAATAATCAAGTAAATACAAAGTAACTATATGATCCCAAATCAATATATGATAAAAATACAATTTCCTACGACCCTATAAATAAACCTTATTAATGTTTAGGCAAAAGATAATAACAGAATAAAATATATAATAGTGCTACAGAATTACAAGCACATTGATAACTCGAACAAAATTATAATGAAAAATATAATGAGACTTGATGGTATAAATGACTGCACAAGGTAAAAGATGACACGTACAATCTTGTACAATCTTGCGTGGTAGGTGCCATTACAAAAAAGGGGAACCAATGCCTTGATAAGAGGAAAAATGCACATAAGACTCCTTTAGCGGCGAATTATGGTATGACTATTGCGTTGATACGAGAAGATGGATCGTATGGATTGATGTAGTCATATTCCACATCAGAAAAGGAAATAAGCTGCTCCACAAGATTAACAAACAAAAAGAGGGAGAGAGAGAGAGAAGATAATAGAAGTGGGAATAAGCCAAAGCTTCTCATAAACATAATGCACCACTTCTCACCAGCATTGAGATCATTAAAAACAAAGAATATGAAAAGCGTCGATATCCCTAATCATAGGGTTCTGCTAATTGCTCAAAGAAACAATGAAAGATCAAAACGGAGCATAGAAAAAGATGCATGTCGCCCCAACATAATCAAAGGTGTTGTTGGAATTTTACATTATAACATATGCATTTACCAACTACAAATTTAGTATAAGTACTACATATTGTAGAGAGAAGATGTGTTGCAAAATCAAATCAATATACATCACTCTAATTAGCACGACCTTACAGAAAAACGAAACCTATAGAATTGATCAACAAACGCGAAAAGAAACAACACTGCCTATCAACACTTGAGCTGAAATCATCAAAGACAACAAACATCAGCATGGGAGCAACTAGCATGATAGAGTTAAACCAAAAATTTCTCTAAGGGGACACTACTAATCTGCTAGTTATAATGGAGGCAATTAAGTTAAAATATGTATTTCTTTATTATATTCCCACCTGAGAAGCCGTTTGGTTTCCTGTAAGTGCTGCGGTTGCAGTATTTGTTGCAATTACATGACATCCGGCGATTGGTTTGTTGCTAGTAGTGAAAATATATAGCAATGAAAAAAGTTGCAACTTTGCAGCTTTTGTTTAGACAAAATGACCACAAACACTACTTACAACATTTGTCGCACCATTTCATCTCTCTTCGTTCAACGTCACAATCCATCCATCAAGTATCCTAATCCCATAATTGAAAACACTAGATTTCTAAAGTCTGCAACATTATTTGCAGACACCTTATATCACTTCTATACTCTCTATTTCTAAAACTTTTCAACAATAATCTCCGTAAAAATCTGAGATTGTTTCAAACATATACAGTACAACCTCAATAATTTAATACCCAGTAAATTAATAACCTTGGTTAAATAATATTTTTTTGGCCGGTCCCAACTTGGGATAATGTGCTAAATTAATAATTCGCTAAATTTATAAGATAATAGATTTAACGAATTCATATAGGTTCCGCATAACATATAAAATAATATTTTTCTAATATACATAGTGCTTATGTTCAACTATAATGCATTCCTAAAATATGACTCAATCATTGTTTATAAAATATGACTCAATCGTTGTTTATTTCTCCTTGAAATTAATGTCACCTTGGATTTCATCTCCAACTTTTCTTAACATGGTAAGAAATTCTTTGTTGATTTCTTACCTTTGAGACGAGAAGTTGTATGCATGATGTATTGTGTTACTATAGCTTTCGTTTATTTAAATAGAATTTTTGCTTGGTTAAAGGTTAATAAAATGGAATAATTTAGTACATTAAGCAATATACAATCTATTTTTCGAAAAAATTAAGTAAATTTATGAATTTTGTGGTTAAACAAAAACATAGAATTGTTAATTCGTAAAATTATGTAGAGTTTTACTTGGTTAAAAGTTCATAAAATGGAATAATATAGCACAATAAACAATGTACAATATGTTTTTGGTAAAAAAACATAAAAAGATTTATAAATTTTACTTGGTTAAACAAATATATAGAATTGTTAGTTCGTAAAAGGAGAAACTAATACAATGTATAATTTTTTTTTTAAATAAGGAATACTTCAATAAATTAATAAGTTATAATTAATCGATAAATTATTAATTATTAATTTATCGATTACTTCATATTCGCTAAATTAATATATTTTTCTTAGTCCCAAGGCTATTAATTAATAGAGGTTTAACTGTATGTGCATATGTTTCAAATCCGAGCAAAATAACTGCCCATTAATAATCGCATCCCGAAATACCCGAAATAGTTGAATCCGCCAATTAATTCAACTATAAACCCTAAATAGTAAAAACAAAAAATAAAATTGAAGCTTTCCTTAGCAATTCTTAGAGTTCCAAATAAGTCTATGGCAAAATTAGAGTTAGGGTTTAGAAGAAGAGGAAGAAGAAGAAGGGATAGATCACCTGGTATGCAGTCATGGCGATGACAGCGACGAAGGCGTACAGCCAAGCCAAAGGACGAGCACCACACCATGGGACCATGGCGGATCTACGCTTTTAAAGCCTCGACTGCAAATGCAAAAAACCCGCGTGCACCAGCCTGGCCCACTTGTCTGTGGATGTTTTAGAAAGGGCTAATTAGTCTTTAAACCCTGGATTTTATATCAGTATAGAGTTTAGTGCATCTCCAACGCTATTGTGAGTTTGGGAAAAAAATAATGCCAAGTTTACTACCAAATGCTTCCAACCCTCTCACAGTCCTGCTACGTGGACAGGACCGTCTCAAACCATTTGGAGGTCATAAACAAAAATTTAAATATAGAATTATTTTTAAAAATATACCTATATATTAGTATCCCATATTTTGGAAAATATATCTATTCTATTTTTTTTTCTCTTTATATAAAACAGGAAAGATGAAGAGGCGAGGACGGTACGATAATTTTTACAAGAGAGGAAAGAAAGAAGCGGTAATTGATCTTAATTGATTGTCACGTTTTACCAAGCCAGTTGTATCATTTTTCATATTTTTCTTTTTTCAGACAAATATAGCTTGTCCGGACCTTTAAAAGAAAAAAAAAAAAAAGGTAAAATTTGATGATTACATATATACCTATAAACTAGTATCCCATATTTTTGGGGTCCCTAAAAAAGTGGGGCCCTAGGCAGCTGCCTCCTTTGCCTAAAGGAAGAGCCGGCCTGTATGTGAGCCACCCCCGGCCCCACCTCTCCCCCAATGAACGGCCACCAACCACTCGCACAGCCACCGGATCCCACCTCTCCCCCATCCTCCAATGGACGGCCGCCACGTGACAGAACTAAGAGGGTTGTAGGCATTTGGTTGTAGTCATAGCATAGCCCTTGGAAAAAAGTCGTTGCCACATAGGAACTTCTCCAATACAAATATAAAATAAATTGTGAATGTGACATGGCATGACATGGCAAAGACATTATAAAGTTGGTTGTCTTGTTCTAGACAATACACTTCATAGTAGATTTACCTCCACATTATCATTTATGAATAAAAATATTTATAAAAAAGAAAGAAGAAAAAAAATTATTTTGGAAGTTAAAAAAATATATATATATTATTGTTTTCTCAATATTTTTGTATTGGAGAACATTTTTCTATCATATTGTCTTGTGTGAATATAATCTTGCCATATAGAAAAAATATTGTCTTGTACCTCATGCCACATAGGAATCACAAGACAATATGGTTGGAGATGCTCTTAAGCCCTAACAACTCTGATTGCAAATTTTAGATCCTGAATTTATTTATTTATTTTTTTCATTTTTCCCATAATATTCTCATTTTTATACTGGAATGGTTGTTGCACTTGTACTTATATTGAGAATAAAATAAAATAAAATTAGGATCTAAACTTTTCAATCGAATATGTTATGGCTTAAATTCTAAACTGGTACAAAATTCAGGATCTAAGCGCTAATTAGCCTTTTAGAAAAGTTACTTTTCCCTAACTTTATTAAATCATAATAATACACAATGATTACATTTATGTTTATGGTTAAAGTAGTTAAAATGTAACTATCTTTAAAATATCAGAAATTTTCTTTCAGAGCATCTGCTGAATTTATATAAATTTATCTAAAACATCGAAGTTTAAAAAATTACGAAAAAGCATCGAAGTTTATATAAATTCTATCTAAAACATCGAAAACATCGAAGTTTATATAAATTCCATCTAAAACATCGAAGTTTAAAATAGAAAAAAAATTATATTTTTTAATATTATATTTCTATCGTTAATTTTCTGGTCGTTAACAGATGTTAGGCAAAAAAAAAAAATAGAAAACGCCCTCAAGAGGAAACGTCATTCCTAAGGTCGTTTTCTATTTTTTATTATTTTTTTCTCTCACGTCTCTCTCTCTGATTTCTCTCTCATCTCTCTCACTCTCTGGTCTCTCTCACTCTCTCTCGCCTCTCTCTCTCATCTCTCGTCACTCTCTCTCACTCTTTGTCTGCTCTTTCTCTCTCACTCTTTTTCATTCTCACCTCTTTTTATTAAATTTGAGAAATTTAATGAAATCCAAAAAAATTTAGAATTTTTTTTTTTACTTTTGCTTACTACAGAGTTTTGAGAAAAAAATAGTTTGATCTTTTTTTAGAGAATTAAAATTATATTTTTTATGTAATCCAAATAACACTAGTGTAATGGTACATGCGTTCCATGTGCAATATATTTTTTAGCACACGTGTCCCGTATGTCCAATTTTTAATCCATAAGAATTTATTGAATAATACTAATACAAATAAATAATTTATTTCAATATTTATTTTAATTTTTTTAGCATACGCGTTCCGTGTGCAATATTTATTTCAATAAATTCTTATGGATTTAAAATATTGGACATACGGGACGCGTGTACCATGACACTAGTGGTATTTGGATTACATAAAGAATATAATTTTAATTCTCTAAAAAAAGATCGAAATATTTTTTCTCAAAACTCTATAGTGAGCAAAAGTAAAAAATAAAAGTAATTCTAGAAATTTTTTTTGGGATTTCATTAAATTCCTCAAATTTAATAAAGAGAGGTGAGAAAGAAAGAGAATGAGAGAAAAAGAGCATACAAAGAGTGAGTGAGAGAGAGACGAGAGAGAGAGAGAGAGAGGAGAGAGAGAGAGGAGAGAGAGTGTGAGAGAGAGACGTGAGAGAGAGGAGAGAGAAAGATCAGAGAGTGAGAGACCAGAGAGTGAGACGTGAGAGAGAAAAAATATATATAGAAAACATCCTTAGGAATGACGTTTTCTCTTGAGAAAACACCCTCCCTAAGGGCGTCTTCTATTTTTATTTTTTTTGCCTAACGTCTGTTAACGAGAAAAAAATTAACGATAGGAATATAATATTAAAAAATATAAAACGTCCTTCCAATTGACGTTTTGATGTTTTTTCATAATTTTTTAAACTTCGATGATTTAGATGAAATTTATATAAATTCAGATGCTCTGGATGAAATTTTTTGTTAAAATATTTATCTTTTGAATTTTTTTTTATAAACCATTTCTACTCGTTAAAATCCTCTTGCAATTATATTAGCTACAAATTGGTGCGACATCGGACCAAAACTGAACATGAGCACAATGTTGGAGTGGGTGGGGCTCCCAACCTATGTGAAAAATATCCCGGAGTAGGATTGAGTATTTCTACATATAATAGAAATACATCAATTTATTTGGATTTGATATTCCTAAATATAATAGTAATATCCCAATGGATTTGGATTGGATATTCCTACATATAATAGGAATATGTCAATGGATTTGGATTTGGATTGGATATTCCTATCTATAATAGTAATGTTAGTTGTGGATTTGAGGTTATATATAGGTGTCTCCTGGCCCTAAAATATATCTCTCTCTCTAAAAAAATAACAACAAGAAGAGAAAAGGAGGCAAGAGTGTCATTGCAACATTGGAGATGAGAAAGAAGAATTGTAGGCCATTTCGAAGAAGGAGATCAGTTTCGGGTATTTCTCGTTGTCTTTCTTCTTCGTGGTTATAATCTATTTTCTGTTCCAAAAGAGTTGTGGTGATCCATTTGAATCGGTGAGAAGTTTGTAAGAAGTCGGTGTATTTATTATTCCATTAGTGGAGGTTTTTCAGGGTTGGACTCCAATCGTCCCGTGGTTTTTCCCGCAAGGGTTTTTCACGTCAAAAACATCTGTGTCTGCAATTTGTGTTTGGCGTTTTTAGTTTGTACGTTTTGCTCAGTTCTCTCGCTGGTACTCTCTGGTTTGGGGAACGGTTTCCGCACTTTCGTTCCAACAAAGTGGTATCATGGCCAGGTTCTAGAATTTCAGAAGGGTGTCAGGAGTTGAAAGGCAAACCAGGGAGGAGAGATGGACGCGAAACCGGTGCGCATGGTAAACTTGAACGGTACCAACTATCATTACTGGAAGAGCAAGATGAATGATCTGATATTTGTCAAGAAGCTGCATCTGCCGGTATTTGCTTCCGAGAGGCCTAGTGACAAATTCGAAGAAGACTAAAATTTCGAGCATATACAGGTGTGTGGGTACATCAGGAAGTTCGTTGACGAGAATATGTACAACCACGTTGCCAGTATTGAGCACGCGAGGACACTATGGGATAAGCTGGAAACTTTGTATGCAAGAAGACCGGAGTAAACAAATTATTCCCGATCCGGATGATGATGGGTCTGCGGTACAAAGATGGGCATCTATTACGGATCACTTGAGTGAGTTCCAGGGTGTGGTTGACCAGCTATCCTTGATGGAAGTCAAGTTCGACGACGAGGTTCAGGGACTATGGCTGCTGTGTACATTGCCAGACTCGTGGAAGACCGTACGAGTGTCTATGATCGCTTCTGCTTCGAAAGGCGTGGTCAGCCTGGAGTTTGCCAATAGCGGGGTACTGAATGAAGAGATACGGAGACGTTCTCAGGGCACTTCATCTACATCCAACTCAGAGGCGCTTGTTTCAGAGAGCCGCGGAAGGGGTAAAAGCATGGGTCCATGCGGTGGCAGAGACAAAATCAAGAAAAGGTCCAAGGGTCGGTACGATGACTCAGAGTGTTACCATTGTAGCAAGAAGGGCCACATCAAACTAAACGGTTTTACTTGGAAGAGAGAGAAGAAGGGCGACAAGGAGAAGCAAAGTGAGAACACTACAGCAGCGGCCTTGACACATGGAGGCGACGTGATCATTGTAGGTGATGAGGTAGTTATGAACCTCGCCTGCGATGACAACTCTTGGTTGGTGGACTCAGGTGCTTCAGTACACGTATCTCACAACAGGGCACTATTTGTTACACATACAACAGGCGATTGTGGAGTGTTGAAGATGGGCAATGGAGATGTGTCGAAGGCGGTTGCCATTGGAGATGTGCATTTGAGGACAAAGACAGGTGTAGTTCTTGTTCTCAAAGATGTTCGTTATGTCCCTGATATCCATTTCAACCTAGTGTCGGTTGGAAGATTGGATGACGAGGGTTTCTTTAGTCTCTTCGGGAACAATTAGTGGAAGATTTCCAGAGGTTCGATGGTGATTGCCAGAGGAAACAAGAGGTATGAACTCTACTATATGGAAGGGAGCGCACAGGGGGCACGGGAGGTTAATGCAACTACTGATGCGTCTACTGAGTTGTGGCACAGGCGGCTCAGCCATATTAGCGAGAAGGGGATGAGCTACTTGGTGAACAAGAAGGTGATTCCAGGGCTAAAGTCTACAAAGTTGGAGAAGTGCACACACTGTTTGGCGGGTAAGCAAAATATGATTTCTTTCCAAAGTCACCCAAGTTCAAGGAAGCCGGCGTTGCTCGAGTTGATTCAATCAGATGTCTGCGGTCCTATGAAGGTAAAATCTATTGGTGGTGCTTCTTATTTTGTAACATTTATTGATGACTGTTCCAGGAAGGTTTGGGTCTATATCTTAAAGACCAAGGATCAGGTGTTGTCCACTTTCAAGGAGTTTCAGGCCTCTGTTGAAAGGGAAACGGACAATAAGCTGCTTTGTGTTCGGTCGAACAATGGCTGCAAGTATATCAGTCCCTTTGATGCTTATTGCAAAGAGCAAGGGATACGAAACCAAAAGACTTCACCAAAGACACTGCAGCTCAACGGTGTAGCAGAGCGGATGAACATGACGCAAATGGAGAGGGTGCGATGTTTGCTGTCAGAAGCAAACTTGCCAGGCAGCTATTGGGGTGAGGCACTTTATACAGCTTCTTATGTTATTAATTTATCTTCTAGTGCTCATTTGCAGGATGATGTGCTTGACAAAGTATGGTACGCCAAAGAGCCGTCATACAATCACCTGCGAGTGTTTAATTGTAAGGCCTTCGTGCATGTACCGAAGGACGAGAGATCTAAACTTGAGCCAAAGACGAGGCGGTGCATCTTTGTCGGCTACGGTCGGGATGAGTTTGGCTATAGACTCTACGATCCAGTGGGAAGAAATCTCTACAGAAGCAGGGACGTGGTATTCGTCGAAGATCAGACTATGACCAACACTCAAGATTCTGAGATGTCTTCTGAGGCTGAGGAATTGCATGAGTTAGAGTCATTTTGCTTTGAGTAGTTTTCAGAGGGCATCGCAGAGGATCCAGTTATGGGAGAGCCAGTATATGAAGTTGCTCCCAACCTTGATCATCAGCCTGCTGATGGTGGTCAGGGTGACCCTCAGGAGGATGAGCATACCGAGGAGGCAGTTCCTGGAGGGGAGGAGGTTGTCACGCTCCGATCTCCCGTAGGTTAATCGACTGTCCCCGCTAGGCACGAATTACCGCGCCAGCGCTCCAGCGGGACGATCGCTTGACCCATCTGGGCGTGATGATGCACGAGCGTGAGCCACGCCCGTGTAAGGCCATGGTCCATGCAGGCAGTAAGAGGTCTAAGCCACAGAGTCGCACAAATTATCTGAGTGCAGCGAAATAATAAACGCATAGGCGATTGGTACAAGTTCAAGAGTCGTCAATAGCGGAAGCATTGAATAACACAAGTATTGAAGTAAAGCAAACTCTTTATTGATTTTAAACAAGTGTTACAGGCGGCGCTTGGCCGAGATTACAAATCGCTCAAGTCTCTCTCTCCGAAATAGTAAAAGTGTGCCAAGTGGCTATATTTGTGGATTGATGTATAGACGATGTTCCAACATTATGGCTTGTATATGTGCTTCAGTTCTGCACGCAACGCTCTAAGGCTCCAGAATAAACTCCATGCATTAGCACGCACGAAGGGGGCATCCGCACAGAACTAGGTTCTCTCGCACCCTGCAAGCAATCTGGTGGGTTATCAGTACATGAATGCACTGGTGGGGAGGATTCTAGCCCGCTCGACAAATCCAAGCACGTTATAAGGGTTCCGTGCACCATCTATTAAGTTATCTTTCTAGTCTTGTCTTATGATCAGTTTTATGGCAATGATGAACAACCTAACTCATGTAGCAGTACACCGTGCGATATAAGAGGAAACACGGTGAGACTTACCAACTTACCATTTGTCCTTCCCTGTCCAAGGCAAACCAAGTTAATTCAAGCACGAGCATATATATAATGAATCCAGGGGCAGTAGCATATGCAAACACAAGTGCTGTGAGCGAGATTATGTTTGGGGTGCACGAGTTACTCGGATTATCAGGTGTGTTGCCTAAGATATTCTAGTGCTCCATATGTACATGTGTGTTATACTCATGATAGTTAAGGTGGTTCAGATATTCTCGATGCGATGCAATAACTCGCACGCGGATAGCTGCTAAGCGAGGATGACTTATCTATATAAACATGAGTCGATGGCATAGTTATAAACGAACATAGTCATTGACGAGGATGGTATGTAACTAAAGAACAAGGTGCGCTGCAAGCCATCCCATCCAGGACAGGAGATACTAAACTAGAAGTTCCATTCGGATCGAATCGGCCCCAGTGCCCCGGTGACCGTCCGTGGAACTATACCTTGTTTCCAAGTTGTCCGCGACATGCAATTATTGGTCTTCCAGATTCACGAGATGCACAAGATACACGAGATACACGAGATGTTTGAATCTTGATTCTTGCTCTGAACGAATATTGCTCTACGAGCTGTGTTTCTTGATTTGCTTGACATAATTCTCGTTCAGTGTACAACTTGTCTTGATACATTTCCCTGGTTCGGGGACTGCCTTAACGGCCTGACGGTCCCGGATACTTTCAGGTTTACACATGCACGGAACGACTATTAGATAGTCTTCCGAGGAGAACTAAATGAATGTATGACATGAATAGTATTATATGGTCGAGGCAAGGTTTGTGTGGCAAGCATTAAAATGAGGCAACGAGTATAATCTACACTAAGAAGGCAAGCATGCATTTATATTTGAAACTTAAGCATTCATGTTGGCACGAGTCTAGGGTAAAGCGAGGAGTAAAACTGTAAAGGGACATACAGCGACAGGATCTAGGGACGTACAGTGTAAACAAGTGAACTGTGCACTACGAAGAGCATATATATATCGTTCCACTCGAGGCATAGCGGGGTCTAGTTGCATAAGACAAAGGTTGTCACGCCCCAGTCCCAAAATACCGTGGGACTAGACACGTGGCAATGGCCAGCAGTACGCACCGATGGACCAACTCAATATAATGGATCCATCAGGGCATACTTAAGCTGTAAAACAAGTCTACGACAATCATGGCACAACTAATCTCATCCACACAAGATATAAAATATGATCCACAGAATAAATAAGGAATGTAAATCATCAGCAAGTCTCACATAGTACTTCGGGGAACAACCCGATAAATATCTAGTACAATGGTTCAACAGACCAGAAAGTAAAAGACTGAAATAAATAATGGAAGCTGAGCATGAACATGGATGCTCAAGAGAAGTCTTCAGCTAAGACCTCGTCCTCGGATGGTGGTACAGCTCCTGGATCAGCTCCTGCTCCGGTCCCGTAAACCTCGGGAAAAGCCTCGTCTGTAAAATCTGGGGACAAACATCCGGATCCAGGTCCTCAGGGGACATAGCAAGGTACAAGAAAACTCATGCCAAATAAATACAGATAAGCAGTACAGCAAATAAATAACTAAATGATCAATGGGTAAATATGTAACCATCTAAGTGAAATGCAAGTGAGAGTAACACTAAACTCAGGCTGAAGCCACTACAAGCTCTGTGTCGGGGAGCCGGTAGCGGTAATAAACACGTAATGTGCCTAGCTCTGCTACGAGAGTCTGAGGCCTCACAATAGTAGTAGATAGATATATGAAACAGCCTGTAGCCTGTGTGTCTCTCCCCACCCAATGTAACCACGCATATCATGACCATAACGTCTCATGCCCATGTCAAGCGCGATCATAGCTAATGCAACAAGTCATAAGTATCTAAGAGTATAATGTCCATGTCCTGTATCCTATACAGAATCACCACGAATATCTCGGGAAAATCCTGTCTCATGAATAGTGTCAAGTGTCCTGGGTCATATGGTACTTGATAAGACAAGTACGAGAATAAAGTGTCACGAATGTCCATCTCTAGATGACCGTACCCAACACTGCGCACAGTGTCGGCACCCGACTGATAATCGGACGCTAAGTACGTCACAAGGTCCTAGGTTGAGCATGCACAGCACTATAATAAAGCAAGGAATATATATAACAATACTGTAGAGTTTGGCAAGGTACACTTGCCTGATGTTTGAATATTAACTGTCGTCCTGGTATCTGTGGATCCGGTAGGTACTACTCCGAAAGCTGTAATAAATATCACCAACAGTCTCAGAAGATGTCAAATAGCTGGAAATGCCTGTCCTTACGTCCAATTTGGACACAGAGGCAAAAAGGTCATTTTTGGGCCAAAGTGGGGTCCACGTGTGGCCCACTTCGCACCGAAAAGCGTGCCGAGGGTAACAGTCTCTAAATGGGACAACTATGGGTCAAACAACTCTAAATGTCGATACAATCCCAACGGTATGTCCAAATTTGGATTCCGATGAGCCGAACATAATTTGGTCCAAAAAGTCAACTGTGGGGCCCGCCAATTGGCGATCTGGTCAACCGTCTCAGAAATGCGTGAAAATTGGGTCACAGGACCAGCGTGTTACCACGAGTCTAGTGGCACAAGTTTCGTCACAATCTGACAAGCGTGCACAAAATACTCGCGAGTTCCACAAAAGTGGCGACACGGATTGTGTTCGCGGATACGGCCTGATTCCGGCGCGCACACGCATCCAAATCAGTCCCCACGAATTTTCACGTATCCGATTATGCTGCGTGCACCATTCGGTACACTTGGCACACGGCGGGGTGGTCCAGTTTGGCGGGGCGCGCTCCGATCTCCCACTTTTAGAAAACCGGAAAAAGTGGGTGCGCGCAGTTTTGTGACGACTACAATTTTGTCCACAGCAACTAATAGCATAAAGTTATAATACAGAAAATAAACTAGGTCATGTAATCTACAGGTATCAAAAAGAATCGTCGAATTCGGATCTCTGTGGTGGGAGATACGAACTCGACAATACGGGTGGTCATCGCAAGTTTCTGCGATTGCAAAATTCTGTCTGCTCGCGCTGACTTGGGTGCTATTTTTTACCTAAGGGCACACGTTTTCCGAGGTTAACTATAAAACAGATATTGGAGAGGGTCGAGGGAAGATCATACCTATGAAAACGGATCTGCGTTTGGTCGAGCGAGTCAACGGAAAATTACGCCGGAGCGAAGGTGCCTCGAGTGGGAGACTGCAGTTCGCGATGTCGGCGTCGACGGGATGGTTGGATGGCTTGGGGAGGCTTCTCTGGCTGCGGTGACGGCTCTAGATGGGAAGGGGAAGTCTGGAGTTTTAGATTAGAGTTTTGGAGAGCTAATCATATATATATGTGTTATATATATTAAGAGAAAGAGAGATAGAGATATAGGGCTCGCGGGTTTTGAAGGGTCGGCGGGTTGGTTGGCTCCACGGACGCTGATGCCTTCTGAAGTGGGTTCACGCCAATTGGCTTCTCAGCAACATGCTGAGAGGTGAGCAAAGTTCAATGATTCATTACCATAATACTATTAGTATATTACTAAGTTATTATTATTATTATATTCTATTAACTTAGTTAATTCTTACTAAATTAATTCTATTAACTTTTTCTTTCTTTCTTTAAAATATATATACATATATATTTGTTTATATATATATATATATATATATATATATATATATATATATATATATATATATATATATATATATATATATTTTCACACATAAGAAAATTTATATAATGGGGTATTGTACATCGTTAGGCTAGCAACTGCTCAAGGGGTCTCCTACATGGAATAAATTCCGAAAAAATTCCTGATGGTCCCACAAGTCCTCTAGGTGCCCGAACACCTAACATAAAAATTATTAAAAATCTATTTCTCCTATTTGGACCTAATTACTATAATTTAATTAATAATTAATAAATAAAGGGCATATACGATTTTCTGGGAAGGAAGTTTTACAAAGGTAGCATGCGAGGGTCCATTCATAAGCAAAGTTTTATTTTTATGTTCTAACACAAGCAATATAAGTTAGAATTATTCTCTTAGCTAGGTACGTTGTATTCTTTATTAGCATGAAAGGGGTTATTCACCTAGCGAATAGCATGTACCGTCCATATTTTAAGTGTGTTGGCTAAGCAAAGATAAGTTCATCGTAGCCACCCACCTTAGCGATGATTCATCTCGGTCGAGCGATACTCCGAGCGAGCCTCTGAAAGTCTAAGCCAGAACTCCTGAAGGGCCAAGTCGGGAAATCCTTTACCTCAAACGAGTATTCTTGCTGAGCAAAGCGGGTTAGATCGTTTACACTTTTGCTGTTTGAATCGGCTGTCCGTTTGAGCGGAACGGGTCGTCACATTATACACCACTCAAAAAAAGTTTCGTCATTGAGACTTCCTTAGAGCAAGCCGTTCTATCTCACTATCGAATCTATCCCAAATATAGCAATCGGTACCATTAGATTCGTTCGAACACAATATTCTACTCGTTCCTTATTACCGTTCGCGTGTATGCTAGGTCGGTCTTATTGAATGACTCTATCACTCAATCCAAGTTCTGACTCGGTCTCTATTGCACCTTAGCGCGGAACATATTGCTTAATGCGGGGTATGTTTCAATCCATCGTGAATGATGATCTAAGACTGAGGCAAACTTATACAAGTCGTTATACTTGTCCATACGAATATTCACTTATACTAGCATTCGAGATCATCATATCGCTAGTCTAGATCGTGCACATATTCGAAGTGCCCCTCAAACATATGCATGTCAACCAACTCAGCTATAGCGAAGTCTGTGCACTCAAGTTCTACATATCGTTGAGTTTAGATCATGCACACGTTCAAGTCATCCCTTAAACATATGTATTCAACCAACTTAGAGATAGTGAAATCGGATAAGCTACTTGCAAAAAATCTCAAGGGTTCTCGTTTTACAAATCACAAGGATACTTCCGATAGAGTCAATCAAATTTAAGTTATTTCCATTCCACCAAGTATTTGTACTACCGTTAAGCACGATCTATTCGGTCTACCGACTAGCGTCCATCCGTTCGGGTCAAACATAGCACACGTTACCATTTCCAATCTAAGTCTTGCTACCCCAGTTCTATGACTTTGTTCAAGCAATCTGCTAAAGTCGATCACACAAGTTCTTTCACTGGGCACAGGGTCGTCTGCCTAATTACTAGGTCAGCTCACAAGGTCAGAGGTACAAGTTCAAGCACAAGATTCATCATGCAAATTTATCGCACGATGCTCGTCCTAATTTCTAGGGCCAAACCATTATTTATTTGCACGGGGTATTCTACCCAAGCTCGTTTCACTCAGATTTCTAAACATCGAGCACAGATCATCCTTTACACAATAACAGTTCGTTTGTACAGGGGTTTAATCCGTTCAGTAAATCTATGATATCTAAGTTGCAGGACAAGCCTAGTGATTTGTATAGTCTATCTCCTTAAGTATGTTTTGATAGAATCCATATATCATTCCAAGTCTAGACCACCAAGCCAAGATTCAATTCTAAACCCTTTTTGATTATAACTCCAAGTCGTCCAACCTGATTCATGTATCCGTTCACGAAACCATCAAGCATGATTTGCTCCAGGTTCTAGGCTAACTTATCAATTAAATACTTTCGATTCACTTGTATTCCCAAACTCGTCTTATCGTGTCGAACCACAAGTCAAGACGATCCATCAGTTGTCATGCTCCGGTCTCACGCTGTCACGCCCTAGTCCCAAAATATCGAGGGACTAAACACGTGGCAATGGCCAGCAGCACACACCGATGGGCAACCCAATTTAATGGACCCATCAGGGTGTACTTAAGCTGTAAAACAACAGTAAGGGTCTAATATACTAATCTCATCCACAAAAATGAATACATCAATATGAAATATAATCAACATAAATGTCTCAATAAAATATAACTCGGGGAACAACCCGATAATGAATTTGATACAATGGTTCAATAGACAAGAAATAAAGAGTATAACAACAGCAAATACTGAGTATGGAATAAGCATATACTCAGAAGAAATCATCGGCGATCACTCATCTTCTGGTTCTGGTACTACTTCAGTGCCTGCACTTGTTTCGTACACCTCGGGGTAGATCTCTTCTGCTAAACCTGGGGACATAATCCGGATCCAGGTCCTCAGGGGACATAGCAAGGTACATGAATAACTCAAGCCATAATAAATGTAGTACAATAATAAATGAATCAATAGGGTAAACTATATAACCAGCTAAGTGATATGCAAGATGAGAGCATTAGTCATACTCAGGCTGAAACTACCATAGGCTATGTGTCGGAGAAACCCATAGCAGCATTTATCTCGAAGGGCCAGAACTTGTGCCAAAGCTCTGTGTCAGAGTCTAAGGCACCTCCATAAAACTACATATATATATAATATAATTAGCCTTTAATATGGTAATACTCTCCTCACCCAATGTAATCACACATCTCATGTCCACGATGTCTCATGTCCATGTCACGTAGGATCATGACCTCTAACTGATGCAACAAGTTATAATGATAGCTAAGCACATGCAATATCTATGTCACGAATCATGCAACCTATACAGAATCACCATGAATATCTCAGAAAGATTCTGTCTCATGAATAGTGTCAGGTGTCCTGTGGTATGACGTACTTGACAATGCAAGCACGAGAATGTATATGGTCTCGATATCCATGTCTAGGTGACGTTACACAACTCCGCGTACGGCGTTGACACCCGAATATTATTCGGACGTTAAATAATGTCACACGGTCCTAGGTTGAACAGATACATCATATAAATAAATTAAGGAAATAACATGTAGCAATTACTGCAAGATTGGCAAGGTACACTTGTCTGGGGTTCGGATTCCAACTACTGCTCTGGTATCAGCGGAATCTGCAGGCACTCCTTTGGTTGCTGAAATAAATGCTACCATTAGGTTCAGAAGATATCAAATATCTAGAATTGCCTGTCCATGAGTCCAATTTGGACACAGGGGCAAAAGTGACAGTTTCTGGTCAAAGTGGGGTCCACATGTCGCCCACTTCGCACCAAAAAATATGCCAGAGACAATATTCTCCAAATTCGTCAAACTTAGTGTCTACAAGTCAAAAACGACGATACGAAACCAACGGAATGTCCAAAACTAGATTCCGATGAGCCGATCACAAAATCGCCCGTCAAGTGGAGCCGTAGGGCCCACGATATGCGATTTTGTCAACGTTCTCAGAATCGAAGCAAACTTGGGTCACAGGACCAGCGTATTGCTACGAGTCCGATGGCACAAGTTTCGTTTCGATACGACGTACGTACACGAAGTTACAGCGAGTTCCAGAACAGGGCCAATACGGGGTGTTGTCGACGGATACGCGTTGATTCTGGTGTACACGCACAACCAAATCAACTTTCATGAAATCTCACACGTCCGTATTAATGGTGCGCACCTTTCGGTAAAGTTTGCACTTAACCAAGTCGTCCCGTTTAGCGGGACGTACCCAGTTTCGGAGAAAAATAGGGTATTTATTTTTCTGATTTTGCATCGCAGTTTGCGATCGCCACATGACGCGATACCCCGAACAAATTATACGGGGTTCAAGAGGGTCATGCAGTCTATGCGTCATAGCAGACGGTTCAGAAAATGAGATAGCGAGAAGAGAGAAACAGTCACCTGAACAGGGGTAGGTATCGACTGAAAATACGTATTTCCGTGAGGTGGCGCGACGCGGCACGGCCGACGGGTGGCTCTGCTAGGGTTTTTGCGGGCTGCTGGGGTCGCCGGGGAGGCTCGGCGGAGGCGTCGCCGAGCTGGGCTAGCGGAGGGACGGCGGTGGCAGCTCGCCGGCCTACGGGGTTCGTCGAGGGACGGCTGGTGGGGCTGGGGTCGAGCGGAGGGGCGACGAGGTGCTCAGAGGGGTGGAGAGGCAGTGGCGGCTGTGGGAGCGAGGGGAAGCGGCGCTGACGGAGGCGGAGCTGGAGGGGAGACACGGTGGTGAGTGGTGGTGGCAGAGGAGTGGCCAAGCTGGGTCGAGGTGGCAGCGGAGGTGGGTGATGGCGGTGGAGGAGAAGCGGGTTTTATAGGAAGGGAGAACCGGTAGGGGAGGTTGACGGTTGGGAGAGGGAGAGGCGCGGGGAGCGGGGGAGGTCAAACCGCCGTGGGGCGAGGGCGTAACCGCTGGCGGAGGAAGGTGAAGCGGCGGCCGACGGAGCGGGGAAACGGCGTCGTCGGTTTAGGGATTTGCTACAGTTACTGTAGCAACGGGTTAACGGGTCGGGTTGATGGGTCGGGTTCAGACCCGACCTGACCTGCAGGGTTGGTTTAGGGGTTCGGTTCAGGGTCGGTTCAGCATGGTTCAGTTTGGTTCATTAAACCGGTTGGTTTATTTTGGTTTGTTTTGGTTTAATTAAAACATTAATTTTTAGGTCTTTAAAAATAGTTTCGGGGTCCAATAAAATCCAAAAAAATTGCAGTAAATCTAATATTTTATTTTACACCTAAAAGTAGTATTTTTATACTATTTTAATATTTAATAAAATCACAATAATTATTTTAATATCAGAAATCATTTATTTTAATTAGTTAAAAATTCCAGAAAAATTCTAAAATTTTTATTTTTAAAATCCTGAAAAAATCTGGGGGTTTACACCCGCAAGTTCGATCACCATCGTTGGACGTGAGATCACCACGCCAACGCTTTCACTGGATAATCGTCCTAATTCGGGCATGACGCATGTACAAGCATAGAGTTACGCTTGCACACGACAAGAACGTTTGAACGTTATGGTTATCTTCAAAATGATCAAGATACCTTATATTTTACTTTTGCTCCATACAAGTTATATATATAAAATCTATCAAGTCATGTTCGTTCATACAGTGATTATAATTTGTCTAGCAAAATCATCCAACTTTAATGTTACCGTTTGATGAATCCATAGTCTACTTCTGGCATTCCTCAAACAACTAAGTTTCAAATATTAAAGACAAAGTCTATCCACTTTTGATACATTTTATTCATCGAGTTCGTTTGGAATAATCATCGAACATGTTTCCGTAAGTTCGATCATCCCCGTCGTACGTGAAATTACCACGCTGGCGCTCCCGCAGGATAATCGTTCTCGTTGGGACTAATTTTGAAGGCCATCTTTTTGAACTAGATTTCAAGATCGTTCTTCCAAACTACAAGCCAAATCCGTTATCGCTTATCTCTTTCATCGAACCACAATATTTATTTTTGGGCTAACTTCTATTCGAGCGATATTGTATTCAAGTTCAATCCATTTATTTTAATCCGAAATCGCTTGCACAATCCTCCAAGTTTCCAATAAGTTTCCTTAACCAAGATATTGATTCCCATTTTCACGAATCCCTAATCGATATAAGCCTTATCATTTATTCAAGACATTCTCTAATCGTTCAATCCGACTATCACACGAGACCTATGAGTCTGTTTGGTCTTTTCTAAATGATCCATACACTACTCGAAATTGAGTCACCCAATCAAATCCTCAATCGATGTTCGCATCAATCGCTAGCATATTCACTAAGTCGTTCCTTAGAATATCTGCACGATACTTAAGCATCGCCTGATAAATCTTAGTCTCGTATATATATCCCATTGATAGTCATCCAAGTAAACAATATTCGATCTGTATCTTCCGATACGAAATATCGTTTGAACTATTTCCCAAAATTCAAGCACGATTCTCTATATTCACCTAAGCGATAAATTTGATAATATTTTTATCAGTTGTCATTCTAATTTTGACTTATCTTTTTCCTGAACGATATCCCAATCTCATTGCAACTAGCTTGTACCAAAGGGTCTTGGTGTATGATACTCAACACAACTTAGCCGGAAGGCTGTGTGCATAGCTAACCGTTCGAATGATATTCGATTTCGCATACTAACCAGCTGCGTAAACATGTATAGGTATTCGGGTTTGTACATATCTTGCAAATTCTAGCACGAGTCTAATCCTAAAAGTCTAGCACAGGTCGGCACAAAGGCCTTCGCATCACAATTTCGTACAAGCAATCATATTATTTACATACACTTTTAAAAGTATTTAGACTCTTTGTTTGGAACATTTCGATGGGATATTGAGAGAGAGCGTATGCACATAACCCACGAACGAGCTTTCGCAATTGAGAAAATCAAAATGAAGTCCAAAGGCATTTAGCCATGCTCTGATACCAATATGACATGCCACAATCTCCCGTAGGCTAATCGGCCATCCCTGTTAGGCACGAATCACCGTGCCAGTGCTCCCGCGGGACGATCGCTTGACCCATCTGGACGTGATGCTGCACGAGCATGAGTCACAGGCGGTAAGAGGTCTAAGCACAAAATATGTGTGACTTACGCTCATGCGGCATCACGCCCAGATGAGTCAAGCGATAGTCTCGCGGGAGCACTGGTGCGGTGATTCGTGCCTAGCGGTGTAGCAGTACACCGTGCGATATAAGAGAAAATACGGCGAGACTTACCAACTTACCATTTGTCCTTCCCTGTCTATGGCAAACCAAGTTAATTCAAGCATGAGCATATATATAATGAATCCAGGGGCAGTAGCATATGCAAACACAAGTGCTGTGAGCGAGATTATGTTTGGGGTGCACGAGTTACTCGGATTATCAGGTGTGTTGCATAAGGTGTTCTAGTACTCCATATGTACATGTGTGTTATACTCATGATCGTTCAGGTGGTTCAGATATTCTCGATGCGATACAATAACTCGCACGTGGATAGCCGCTAAACGAGGATGATTTATCTATATAAACATGAGTCACTGGCATAACTATAAAGGAACATAGTCATTGACGAGGATGGTATGCAACGAAAGAACAAGGTGCGCTGCAAGCCATCCCATCTAGAATATGAGATACTAAACTAGAAGTTCCATCCGGATTGGATCAGCTCCGGTGACCCGGTGACCATCCGTGGAACTGTACCTTGTTTCCAAGTTGTCCACGACATTCAATTATTGGCCTTCCAGATTCATGAGATGCACAAGATATACGAGGTACATGAGATATTTGAATCTTGATTCTTGCTCTGAAAGAGTATTGCTCCACGAGCTGTGTTTCTCAATTTGCTTGACATGATTCTCGTTCAGTGTACAACTTGCTTTGATGCATTCCTCTAGTTCGGGGACTGCCTTGGCGGCCTACCGGTCCCGGATACTTTTAGGTTTACACATGCACAGAATGACTATTAGATAGTCTTCTGAGGAGAACTAAATAAATGCATGACATAAATAGTGTTATACGACCGAGGCAAGGGTTATGTGACAAGCATTGAAATAAGACAACGAGTATAATCTACATTAAGCAGGCAAGAAGGCATTTATATTTGAAACTTAAGCATTCACGTTGGCACGGGTCTAGGGTAAAGCGAGGAGTAAAACCGTAAAGGGACATACAGTGACGTGATCTAGGGATGTGCAGTATAAACAAGTGAATAGTGCACTACGAAGAGCATATATATATATATATATATATATATATATATATATATATATATATATATATATATATATATATATATATATATATATATATATATATATTATTCCACTCGAGGCATAGTGGGGTCTAGTTGCACAAGGCAAAGGTAGCATGCGAGGATCCATTCATAAGCAAATTTTTATTTCCATGTTCTAACACAAGCAATACAAGTTGGGATTATTCTTTTAGCTAGGTACATTGTATTCTTTATTAGCATGCAGGGTGATTCACCTAGCGACTAGCATGTATCATCCATATTTTAAGTGTGCTGGCTAAGCAAAGATAAGTTTATCGTAGCCACCCACCTTAGCGATGATTTGCCTCGGTCGAGCGATACTCCGAGCGAGCCTCTGAAAGTCCAATCCGAAACTCTTGAAGGGCCAAGTCAGAAAATCATTTACCTCAAACGAGTATTCTCGCTGAGTAAAGCGGGTCGGATCGTTTGTACTTTCTCCGTTTGAATCAGTTGTCCGCTTGAGCGGAATGGGTCATCATAGAGGCTGTAGATATACAGCCAGCACCAGTATTTTCGTTGAGGAGGAGCGATAGAGAGCATCGACCATCTACGAGATACTCATCGGGTGAGTATGTGCTACTGACTGATGGGAAAGAACCCAAAAGTTTCACAGAGGCTATGGAAGACGAACACAGGCAGGAGTAGATGGAGGCCATGCAGGAGGAGATGAGTTCCTTGGAGGCCAACTCTACTTATGATCTGGTACGGTTGCCAAAGGACAAGAAGGTCTTGAAGAATCGATGGATGTTTAGAGTAAAGCAGACAGATGGTGCTACTCGCCCTCGATACAAAGCGAGGCTGGTAGTTAAAGGCTACGATCAGCGAAAAGGCATAGATTATGATGAGATCTTTTGTCAGTCGTCAAGCAGTCGTCTATACGGGTGGTGCTAGCATTGGCAGCCAGTTTTGACTTGGAGGTCGAGCAAATAGACATAAAGACGGTATTCCTCCATGGTGATCTTTAGAAGGAGTTGTACATGGAGCAGCCAGAGAGATTTTGTAAAGAGGGCAAGTCACATTTGGTCTGCCAGTTGAGAAATAGCTTGTATGGTCTAAAACAGGCTCCGAGGCAGTGGTACAGGAAATTCGAGTCATTTATGGAGGTGCATGGCTATACACGGACGATGTCAAATTATTGTATTTTTGTGAGGTACTTCGTCGAGGATGATTTTATCATTTTTTTGCTTTATGTTGATGACATATTGTTGGCGGGTCAGAATACCACCAGGATAGTAGAGTTGAAGCACCAACTGGATGCAGCCTTCTCTATGAAGGATTTGGGAGCAGCGAAGACTATTCTTGGGATAAAGATCAGCCGAGAGAGAGAGTCCAAGCTGCTACACTTGTCCCAAAAGAAGTACATTCACCGGGTACTTCAGTGTTTCGGGATGGACGGGTCGAAGAAAGTGAGTAACCCCCTTGCGGCTCACTTTAAGTTCACTGAGGAGTAGTATCAATCTACCGAGGACGAGAAGAAAGATATTGAGCGAGTTCCATATGCCTCGGTCGTGGGGAGTCTTATGTATGCTATGGTATATACGAGGCCAAACATTGCTCACGCAGTCGGCACAGTTAGCAGGTGCACTTTCAATCCTGTAACGGTATATTGGAGTGGGGTCAAGTAGATTCTATGATATCTTCAGGGTACTGGCGATTGGAGACTTTCATTTGGTGGTGACGAGCCAAAGCTGGTTGGATTTACTGACGCTGATATGGTTGGAGATGTAGAGATGAGGCGATCGACTTCGGGCTATGTGATAATGTTTGCTGGTGGAGCAATATTGTGGCAGTCGTATTTACAAAAGTGTGTTACCTTGTCAACGACAGAGGCAAAATACATTGCGGCGACGGAGGCCTGCAAGGAGTTGCTGTGGATGAAGAAGCTGCTGCAGAAAATTAGGCTAAAGCAAGAGCAGTATCCTTTACTTTGCGATAGCCAGAGTGCTATTCACCTTGTAAAGAACCAGATATTTCATAGCCGGTCCAAGCACATTGATATCCGGTATCATTAGATACGGGATATGGTTGACAAGAAGGAAGCGGCGCTTGAGAAGGTTCATACAGATGACGACGGAGCAGATATGTTTACAAAGGTTCTACCAAAGGAGAACTTTGAGTACTGCAGGCGGATCGTTGGGATGACGACCCCCTCCACATAGTTGTGAAGGAAGAGATTTGTTGGAGTGGGTGGGGTTCCCAACCTATGTGGAAAATATCCCGGAGTAGGATTAAGTATTTCTACATATAATAGGAATACCTCAATTTATTTGGATTTGATATTCCTAAATATAATAGGAATATCTCAGTGGATTTGGATTGGATATTCCTACATATAATAGGAATGTGTCAATGGATTTGGATTTGGATTGGATATTCCTATCTATAATATGAATGCTAGTTGTGGGTTTGAGGCTATATATATGTGTCTCCTGACCCTAAAATATATCTCTCTCTAAAAAAATAATAGCAACAAGGCGAGAAAATGAGACAAGAGTGCCATTGCAACATTAGAGAGGATAAAGAAGGATTGGAGACCGTTTCGAAGAAGGAGATCATTTTCAGGTATTTCTCGTTGTCTTTCTTTTTCGTGGTTATAATCTATTTTCTGTTCCAAAAGAGTTATGGTGATCCGTTTGGATCGGTGAGAAGTTTGTAAGGAGTCGGTATATTTCTTATTCCATTAGTGGAGGCTTTTCAGGGTTGGACTCCGATCGTCCCGTAATTTTTTTCGCAAGGATTTTTCACGTCAAAAATTTCTGTGTCTGCGATTTATGTTTGGCATTTTTGGTTTGTGTATTTTGCTCGGTTCTCTTACAGGTACTCTCTAGTTTGGGAAACGATTTCCGCACTTTCGTTCCCAACACACAAATAGACACAATTCATAGTGGGAGAGTCCAATTTAAATCCATAAAGAAGTTTAAATTACTCTCAAATAATTAAAAATGATAGTCAATAAGTAATTCTATTTTTTATATATAGACATAAAAAATTTAAATTTTGTCAATTTCGACATAAGTCTCATGTATCTTGTTATTTGGAAGAAGATTTTTGGAATAATCAAAACTATTGTTCGTAAGCCTCTACGATTAGGAGTAGTAATGGATTTATCTGTTGAAGCTCACGATTGTCATATCTGTTATCGATGTGTCCTCTTCTTCTTCATTCTTGAACTAATCAAAATTCTAACCCAGCATTCTTTATTATTCAATCCAAACACCAGTTTTCTCCTCTAAAATTGCTCCTATATTTCTTCTCCCTCATTTACCAATATTCTTCCTCCCATCTTTCATCTTCAAACACAACAAATCTAAACCTAACAAATCCAAAATTCACACTCAAACTCATACTTCAATACAACAATTTTGCCTCCTCCTCCTCCTTCTTCTCTCAACTACCTGGTCATGCTCTCCCTCCCCCTCTCTTGGCGACTCTCCTCCCTCGGTCATTCCCCTCAACTTTTTCTTTAACCTCAAACCACCAAATCCATAACACTAAAAGTCTAAACCCTACCGACAAAATGTCATTCGTCTAGCATGATTAATCCTAAGGTTATGTTAATTTAACTTTGACAAAACTAAATGAGATATTTGTATTGAAATAAATAATGATTTGAGAGGTCTTTTTTTTTAAATTACAAGATCTGGGGTACTTATGTCAAAATAGGTTAGATTTGAGGTTCTTATATCTAAAAAGACCCGATATAATTTTATATTTAGGGGTGATTAGTGATAACATAACATGTTTAGAAATATAAAATTGAAATGTTTTTGAATAAATAGAATTTTTTTTATACAATAACAATAAATAAATAAATTACAAATAAGATAAGAAGTTTAAAATAATTCAAAAAAATACAAGTCGCCAAAAGAAATGACGAGATATTTTTTATCGTTTTGTTTAAAAAATTTAAAACAACAAAACCGCCACTACAAGTGGCAACCTGGTGACATGTATTGAAGTCGTCAGACCAATTGGCGATTTGGTGGGTTTTTGCTTTTTTTTCCTCTGCGTTAAAAAAAATTCAAACTACAACAAAATCGCCAGCCACTTTATGTTGCTTTTCATTTTTTTTTTCACTAGTTTTTTTTTTCTTTTTCTTTTTATTTTTTACTTTGCATTCAAGTTGCCAAATGTATTCGCGGCTCCATGGTATTTTGGTATTTTTTTGTTTTTTTTTTAAAGACGAAACTTAGGAAAAAAATATTCAAGTCGCCAGAACTAATGGCGACTTGAGTGCAAGTACTGAAGTCGTCAATGCTTTTGGCAACTTGTATCTTGTTTTGATATTTTTAAAAAAAATACCTTACTTGTAATTTATTTATTTTCTGTTATCATATATGAAATTTTATGTTGAATAAATGCTTAAAAATGATAATCAAATGATTTTATAAGAAATATGTACAAAAATAATTTTGTAATTGTGTTTATTCAGAGCTAGTATAGCTGGCTACCTAACTTAACTTTTGGGTTGATGCCTTGACATAACGAGGTAAGCTTGTGAGCCTCGTCTCACTATTTTAGTATGCTTACCAGAGATACGCGTATAGTGCACGTATATCTTGCTTTATGTTTAATTGCTTATTTCATGCTTAATGTTAATACATGCATTGTTGAGGTTGTTTATGTAAAATTTTCTTTGATAGCATGATTTGGACCGTTGGTCCCTTGGTTTTCATGTATTTGGCGTAGATTGACCCGGTGAGGGGCATGGATCATGATCCAATGGCCATGAATCAAAGCCTTGGATATATAAGTCCAACCCCTCTCTTTCCTTTCCTTCACTTTTCTTTTCATTTTCCTTTTCCTTTATCTTTCCTTCTTCACTTCTTCCCTCGGCCGAGAGCAGCAGTCAAGCTTGGCCTTGGCCGTGGTTGAAGTTGGTAGTGGTAGTGTAGGGAGGAGAACTTGACCGTAGGCAAGTACATCTTGCCAACAGAGTAAATCCATACGTGGACATGTTTTGATAACTTAGTTTTATCTACTATCGATTGATAACTTAGGTTTGAGTTTTGATTTACTGTTTTAGCTTAGAATTGAACTCCTTGTCTGTTGCTCCTTGTCTGTTGCTCTTGATTTGGATATAACTAGAGGAGTTGAGAACAACAAAGTTGGAGCACAAGAGTGATGGCCGAAGAAGATGGAGCAAGACTACGAAAAGTGCGTATGAGACCCTTGAAGTATAAACGTTGGTCCTTGAGCTCGAGCCCACTGTGTGCTATCTCAAAAATGCTTGCGTTCAGCACAACAATCAATTCCTTACAAAAGTGCGCCAGGAACTTTATAAGAACTCTGGGCGCACTTTTCTTCTCATGCATACATTTTTGTACAAATGCGTTCCAGTCAATTCCTTACAAAAGTGTGCCACGACCATTCAGAAGCTTGGGCATACTTTTGAAGGAAAATTTTAGCAGCATACTTTGTGTGCGCCTAATCTCGACATCAAGATAGTGCGCCAAGCCTCTATTGGCGTACAATTTTATTATTTTTCTTGATGGACGAGCCTTGACTTTGGCGTCGTCTCGACTGTCGTGTTCCTCGACTATCCTGTCTCAACTGCTGTGCAATAGTTGAGATTTGTATTTTGTCTTTTAGTAGACCTTTTCATGCTTGTTGTTGTGGGCAATCCATTGCTAGGCATACTTTTGTATCAGAGTGCGCCAAGCTTGCCCTAGCTGGTGATTGTACGCCACTGATCCATTTTTGGCGATTGTGCGCCACTGCTATATGTTTGGCCTATTATACACCACTGCACTAGTTTTGCCTGATTATACGCCAATTCTATTTTTTATGAGTTTATATGCCTATTTCTATTGTTCTCTCAACTTGTTAGCACTTGTCATGTCCCCCATTCTTCCTTTTGTCTAATCGCTTTAATCAAAACCTGTTAATTATTTATGAAGCTCTTAATATTGATCTTATTTTCCTGACATGAATTAATGATTGCATACTATTTCAAGCATAAACTCTAGTATTCTTGATATCTTGTATCCTGATATTGTACTTATAATCTTGGCAGTGGCTCGATGTAGCGCACTCATGAATCGAGATATCCTGGCATGTCTTGATCAAGGCTATTAGTAGCACATGTATTGCATGACCTGTTATTTTTGTGGTTAATTTTTTTATTGTGTTTGTCAAGCTATGGTCCAATCTTGCATCATGTCTAAGACAAATTTTTGAGCACCATGGTCGGGAATCTTGAATGAACTGTCTAGGCTAACGAACTAGATTGATAAATAGAATCATTTAGAAAAAAATTCTAGCTACATGCAATCCCGATATCCCGGCCACACATGTGGATTTGGAGCTCTCCGTCGTGAGGGGCACATTTCCAGCACACCGTCGAGTGTTGCATTACAAGTAAAAATATCTATATATGTTAATTATATTATGTAATCCTTTCGCCTGGATAATCCGGATAGACTGCAGGGCATGTAGTTGTATAAAATTTCCAATTGCATGTAGTTGTATAAAATTGTGCTAACCTTAGTTAGTTAATGATTAACAAGCCGTAAGATATGCTTGGTCGTGATTGATTGATTATTAGTCCTGTCATGTTCAAGAATATTCTAGTTTATTATTCCTGTACCATACCCTATAAGGTTACACCTGCTCAGTCTTTACTATTTTATTTCAGTTTATTTAATTCATGCTTTATTTGATATGTTGGTTTTAGTTCATAAGTTTGGCTTCCTTGTGGTACTTGTTGTTTGGGGTCTGACCCCACTAGTTTTGTATGGCCAGATTTTAGAGCAGAGCCGCGAGATCTCCCGTACTTTTCTCAAGATAATGACAACCCGGAGCACCCGATGACATGAGTGGGTTTCCTTTTGATCGCCCAATATTATTGTAAATTATTCTTTGGAGGCGTTTAGCCATCGAGCACGTGTTTAGTGTAAACCCCCTCATTTTATTCTGTAGATAGTTAGAGTGGACCAGGAATATTTAGATAAAAGATATTGAGGTTTAGAGTAGAGGATATTTACCTGAAATTTTAATCAAATTAATTAAAACATTGGCACATCCTATCTTTGTCTAATTATTCGGAGCCCAGTATCAGCCCATAAATTCCGTACAAATATTGTACACTCGACTCAACTCGCCAAATTAGGCACTGGACTTTTCTGACTGTTAAAATCAACTTTTGTGTGCTCTAAATTAATTGCACAATATTCCGAAATTCGTAACCTGTATTTAATTCCGTGTCGGACACCTGTGTCGTTACCCTCGATTTTTGGGGTACCAACTTAACCCGTTGAGCCGGACCAACTAAAAGGTCCAAGACTGACTCCAAGCCCCCACCATTTTTGTCCTTTGCGCCGTTTCCGAATTTTGACCCCGCGGGCCCCAATTAAATTAAATTCGTGGGACGCGTTATCTCTATTTAAATCGGGATTTATCAACTCTGTAAATCCTATTTTAATCCTAAACTAATCCCAATGACCTTCAAATTAGACCCACGCCTAACACGCAACACCCCATCACCTTGACAATTTTTAAATATATTTTTCTCCGCAATTTTTGCGTCATTTCATGTGTCCATGCAATTTTCCGAATTTACGGGGGCTAAGTCGCAATTATCAAATTGTGTGGCAACCTCCTATTGGACATGAATATATGAGAGGGTCCCAAAATAGGGTCCCAATCACACCCCCCTTCATGAAGAAACCCACTTCTCTTCATAATGAATCTCAACCCTACATTTTTAAATGACACCATCCCCACCATCCATCACTTCACAAACTCATATAAAACAACACTTCACCCCTTCACTCCTCCCAAGCCGGCCCTAATCCCCATGTCATGAAAAACCCACCCCCTCTCTCTCTCTCTCTCCTCCCTCCTTCTCCATGTAATAATAAAACCCATTCCCATTTTCTTCATCTTCTTCTTCCTTCCTTCTTTTTGAAAAACTCCACCCCACCCGAGCTCCGGCGGCCGAGCTTCTCTGCTCCGGCGGCCGAGCCTCTCCAGCCCCGAGGCGGACTGCAGTGCAGTCCCATTCATCACCGCCTCCAGCCCTCCCTTGATCATGATCCGGCGGCTTCTCCGCGACTGCTGCATTTCCCGCAGCGCCGGCCTTTGCTCCGGTCGAACTGCGGAGCCGGCCAACCGAGCCTGCTGCCACCCATCCGGCGAGCTTCTCCATCAACGCTCCGGCCTCCCTCATCCGAGATCCTCCCTATCTCCACCACCATTTTGTCCACTCCTTTGCTCCGGCGAGCGTCGAGTTTCCTCCACCTCCGAGTTATTGCCATGGCGAGCCGGCCACCCACTGCCACTACTCCGGCGTGGCTGTTCTTCCTCGACAGTTGCCTCGAGCCTGCACTCGACTGTCTCTGGCCGAGAACCACCCGCAGCGGCCGTGTAGTCCCCCGCAGCGGCCGTACAGCCCCCATCCGGCCACTGCTGATCGGCCAATCCGCAGTACATTTCCCCCCATCTGGCCTGCTGTGCACCCCGCACCCCCGCTCAGCTCCGGCGACCCAACCGCGTGCAGCCTCCCTCCCACGGCCACACTCCACCTCCGGCCAGTCATCCCCGCTCACCACCGCACTGTAGTAGCTCCCTCCGGCCACTGGTTGTTCCCACCACCACCATCGTCTTCATCAACGCCATATCCGCCGAGTCGAATACCTCCCCTCGACTGCCATTCTCCGGCCACTTGCTGAATCCTCAGTCGGTCGGCCCATTCTCCGGCGAACCGAGTGCTTCCAGTCGACCCGGCACACCGACGTTCGACCACCACAGCACCCCTCCGGCCAGCTACACCTCGTCCAAGGTGAAAGACTTTTCTCCCCCCCTCTCTCAGACTTTGTATATGTTTATTTATGTATTATTAGTTTAGGGTAAATGTTTAAGTGTTGTTGATTATTTGCTTTTATATAACTTGACTAATATTGAGGGTTTTGGGTATTGCAATATTATGGTCTACATGTGAAGTTTAAATAAGTTAGGGATTGAGAAAATGGATATGAGTTTAGGGTTTTAGTATGAAATAGATTTATGTTAGTGTGTCAAAATATATATGGAATTTTGGTTTATTAACAAAGTCGGAATATGCATTGATGGTGAAACGTTGAGTTAAATACTTATGGTTTAAAAATAAATTGATTGAGGACATAGAGTATATACGCGTGATGCTTGGAAATGTGCTAGATTCAGAGGTTGGATTTTAAAGTACCATACGAGATGTTTAGGGTGATATCCTATTTAATATACGCGTAATGATTATCGTAAATTGAGCTGATATTATTATGATATTAAAACGTGGATGGACATTGGACGCAGGCGATTGATTGTGAAAATGGTGTAATATCAAACCATGAGGCAGTGATTAAGGACGGAGAAATATTGAATATTTATTTAGTGAGATACGTCAATGTACATGTTAATGTCTGTGAACCCTGAGGTGAAACGGAGGATTTGATCAGGGGTAGATTAACTGAATATCGTGGTGAATATAGTATACTGAGGAATAAAAGCGAAATGGATCGAGGAGTAGTTTTGGGACGAGTGATAGCTAAAGGTATATGATTGAGGATTGTTCTGATGGTATTAAACGGGCGATTGATCGAATTTGAATGTGCCCTTAGTCAACCTTGGTCAACCCCCTAGCGTAGTGTCCTTGTGAGTTTTAGCTGAGTCCGAGTATATGTTTAGACGTGTGTCACATCCTCGTTTGCCGTGTGATAGTTTATTGATTGAGTTTGTATCTCATCTTTAGGTACTGCGGGACCTGAGGATTTGGACGTGGTACCGGAACCCCGTCATCAGCAGCCGCACGCAGGCAAGTGTACCTTGCCACCCTGTATTTCAGTTTACAGATACTTGTTGTTCTTTATGTACATTGTGCACATAGTTATGTCGACGTTCGGTACTTCGCGTCCGGTTCACAACCGGGTGAAGACATACGTCGTAGCGTCCTAGGAAGATTGTTGGATGATTCGTAGTTTCTCGATATACGTACTTGAGTTTATCGATACCCCAGGACACACTCATACACTGTGATCGTGCCAGATTCCTGTATCCTGATACTGACATCATGACCAGAGACTGGGACGACCTTAGGGTCGCGTCCGTTGTGTTATCTTTCGTGTGTCGAGACTGTTAGAGGTTTAGGTTCAACGCACAATCGTTGACCGCTTGGGGAAGGGGAAGACAGTCACTAGACGTTTGGGCTACTCTGCACGCGCTTATAGATGTATATGTAGTGATCCTGTATTCCAGAGTAGTGTAACTGTTTCACCCGTGTGTCTCTGTGCTCGGAGCTACGGTACGACCCGTGTGTCTCTGTGTTCGGAGCTGCGGTTTTATTTTGGACAGCCCACGCGTCGAACGTTGTCTTTAAACTGTGTCACACTAGTTGGTTCTGATAGAGTACCCTGTCGTGCACTTGTACTTTCTGTTTACTTGGCTTGCTATATTTCTGTACCTTGTTACGTCCCTCTGAGGACCTGGTTCCCTGCCAGTTTTACAGCATAGACGATTACGGAGCACTTGGAGATACCGATGGAGTGGCATATCTTGCGAGCATGGTACCAGGTACTCACATTATATCTACCGGCATTATGGTTATTTTATATTGTTTATTCATTTGCTGTTGTAGCCTAGTTTTGTAGACTCATACTTCTTCTCGAGTCTATTCGAGTTAGTGTGTTATTGGGCGGCCGACCTTAGCACATTTAGCTCTTTCTTGTATACTGTTGTACATTGTGGATTGAGACATAGAGGTTTACATTTATGGAATATCTAGTTAGTGCCCTTTATATTACAGCTTATACGTATTCGAGTCAGACCAGAGTCTGGTCGAATGCGTAGCTGGCGTATCACGTATTCCTGGTCCTACGTATTTTGGGACTGGGGTGTGACATGTTTTTGTGGTGGCCCATGCAGGTCCGATTTAAATCGTCTTGGTCACCTGACTGTGCCAAGCGAGCCTGCAAATTAGGAATAGATGTTATGATTGTTGAGTAGGATCTCAATCCATAATCGATTTTAAAACTCTTTGTATGTGATTATCGCCCTTGGACTTCCACTTTGCATTCGTTCAACCTTCGTCAAATATCGCTATCCTTGTTTCTCGTCCCCTATTGTTCGGGAAGACGAATGTTTGAGACTGATGTTTCCCTTCAGAAGAAGATTGAAGACCAGACAACAGGAGACAGAATTCGTATACCTTTCTTGGAGAAGAGTGCTACCATATCAGGACAGATTGATATGATCTTTGGATTTTAGAACTAGAGTGGAAGTCTGGAAAAAGAGTTGGACCTAGTAGTACCCTACCCGTGCTTGAGATAGCAGTGATCTTGGAAGTACTGAGAGCTGGAAGGAATGTTGATCATGACCTAGAATGATTTATGTGAATGCATAGCCTAATGATAGAAACTAGTGGTTGTATATAATAGCAATACCAGGAATGATATTATGGACTAGAGGAGAAAAAATTTCAAGCTCTCACTTGGATGATGATGATCTAATACCAGAAATTTTAGTAGGTGCTTGGGTGACATCATTATTATGATTGCACTATGAGACTTGGACAGATAAATAACGAAAAGAAGGATTTTGAGGAATAGAAATTTAGGAAAAACTTTGAGGAGAAGAGAATTATACATTAGGCAAGGAAATTTTTTTTTTCCTTTGAGGATTGATGTTGGAAACAGGACGGGAGAAATTATTTTGAGGTTTAGTCTAGACTATGACCTTATCCTAGACATGGATTGATTAAGCCAATACCACACGACGCGAGATTGTCGACGTGATTACATTATTTATGACCACCAGATTACCCTGAGTTTGAGTTGCTTCAGGGAGCCCAGGAGTATGGTGTCCATCTACCTTAGGGGTATACAATTCAGGAGGTGAACCAGTGTACCACCTTGTTATAGCAGAGTTGAGGATGTTTTCTAGATAATCTTTTAGGCCTGCCACCTGACAGAAAGAGTATGTTACAGGGTTGACTCCAAGAGCCGAGCCGTTTATTTTCTGTCTTCCGACTAGCACCGACAGAGTTAGGTTGAGTTGGAAGTCCATAATAGAGGACCTCTTAGACAAGGGTTTCGGTCGGGCTAGTGTTTTTCCATGAGAAGCAACCATCTTATAGTATCGAAGAAGGACGAGACGGTACGTCTGCGTATTGATTTCAGGGACGGTATGTTTGTGTATCGATTACAGGATTTAATGGAGTAACGGTAAAGAACAAGTACCCATTGCCGCACATCAAAGATTTATTTGAATCAGCTAAGTGGCGCATATGTATTTTGAAGATCGATCTCAGATCCAGCTATCATCAGATCTAGGTTCGGAGAAAGGACATTCCTAAGACGGCTTTCCGGACGAAGTATGGGTACTATGAGTTATAGTCATGATGTTTGGTTTAACCAACGTGCCAGCAGTATTTATGAGCTTGAGGAACAAGGTTTTCCACCAGTACTTGGATAAGTTCGTGGTGGTGTTCATCGACGTCTTGATGTATTCCGAGGACCAGGAGAAGCACGAGAGACATCTCAAGATTGTGTTGGAAATACTGAGACATGAGAGACTGTACGCCAAACTCAGCAAATGTGAGTTTTGCTTGGATAGAGTACCATTTCTGGGACACATAATCACCGGAGATAGACTATCAGTTGATCCGGAGAAGATAGCTGCAGTAGAGACCTGGCCTACCCCTACATCAGTTACGGAGGTAAGGAGTTTCCTCGGACTTGCCGGATATTACCGGAGGTTCGTGGAAAACTTTTTGAGGATAGCTGCGCCTATGACGCGACTGACGCGTAAAGGCGAAGAGTTTATCTGGACCAATGAGTGTCAGGCGGCTTTCGATGAGCTGAAGAAGCGTCTGACATCAGCACCGATTTTTGACACTACCTTCAGGATCAGGAGGATTTGTAGTGTACAGTGATGCGTCAGGGAGCGGATTGGGATGTGTACTGATGCAACACGGCAAGGTGATAGCCTACGCATCGAGACAGTTGAGAGTTCATGAAAAGAACTATCCGACGCACGACTTGGAGTTAGCTGCAGTGATATTTGCACTAAAGCTATGGAGACACTACCCTTATAGAGAGCGTGTTGGGATTTAAAAGGAACACAAAGGTCTGAGGTATGCCTACACGCAGAAGGAACTCAACAAGAGACAAAGGCATTGGCTAGAATTTATGACAGCTTATGATATCGAGTTGCAGTACTACCCTGGCAAGGCGAATATAATAGTAGATGCCTTGAGCAGGAAGCCTATGGCATATTTTTATGACTCATCGCCAGTTGTTAGAGGATTTTCAGAAACTCAGGATTAAGATTGTATTGCCAGGCATGGATGGACAGATGGTCAGTCTCGAGGTTCAGTCTACATTGATTGAGAGGATCAAGGCAGCCTTGCCTACAGGTACGAGATTTAGACGATTGCGAGACAGAATAGAGGTCGACATGCAAACAGGACTCAGGATTCATGGAAGACGGAACGATGAGGTAAGAAGATCGCCTATACGTTCCGAGTGGCGAGCTACGCCAAGAGTTGATGACCGAGGCTCATAGCTCAATTTATTCAATTCATTCTGGGGGTACGAAGATGTACCAAGACTCGAAGCAACAATTCTAGTAACATGGGATGAAGAGAGAAATTGCAAGATTTGTGGCGAAGTGTTTAGTTTGTCAGCAAGTCAAGGCTGAACATCAGAGGATTGCAGGATTATTGCAGCCACTCCCCAATCCCGAGTGGAAGTGGGAACACATTACCATGGACTTCATCACAGGATTCCCGCGAAGCCCTAGCGAGAAGGATGCAGTTGGGTTGTCGTGGACAGACTCACCAAGTCTGCACATTCTTGCCCTTCAGAGTTGGGCAATCCATAGAGATACTAGCTGACATGTATATGAGGCAGATAGTACGATTACATGGAGTGCCTGTCAGCATCGTAATTGGATCGTGATTCCAAATTCACGTCACATTTTTGGCAGAGTATGCAGGAGAGCCTAGGAGCTCGTCTCAAGTTCAGTACTACATATCATCCACAGACCAATGGACAGTCAGATCGCACAATACAGATATTAGAGGATATATTGAGAGCGTGCATGATTGATTTTAGAGGATCTTGGGAGGACCACCTGCACTTGGTGAAATTCTCCTACAATAACAGTTACCAGGCTAGCATACAGATGGCACTTTATGAGGCACTGTACGGCAGGAAATATAGGTCGCCAGTTTGTTGGAGTGACGTAGGAGAGCGCCAGATACTTGGTGCAGAGTTGGTGACACAGACAGTAGAGAAGGTCAAGCAGATTCAGAGCCACCTGCGCGCAGCACAGGACAGACAGAAACACTGGGCAGATGCGCACCGCAAACCATTGGAGTTCAAGGAAGGTGACCACGTATTTTTGAGGATATCGCCCACTCGTGGTACCATCAGATTCGGAGGCAGAGGCAAGCTGAGTCCGAGGTATATCGGACCTTTTGACATTCTGGAACGAGTTGGCGAAGTGGCTTACCGTCTTGCATTACCTCCATCATTAGAGGGAGTACATAACGTATTTCACGTATCACAACTGAGGAGATATGTCGCCGACCCTAGCCACATACTTGATTATTCGAAAATTACAGTTGGGCCTAGTCTGTCTTACGTAGAGCAGCCAGTTGAGATCCTCGATCGCAGCGAGAAGACTTTGAGAGGACAGACGATTCGACTGGTCAGAGTGGCCTGGAAGCACCATTCCCCAGGCGAGTCTACTTGGGAGCGCGAGGATTCTATTCGGCAGCGATTCCCGTACTTATTTGAGGAGCAAGGTAAGAATTTACGTACGACAATTTAATTACTAGTTATTTTAAATTCTGTTAGATATTATCGTGCTTTACTTTTAATTTCGGGGATGAAATTTTTCTAAGTTGGGAAGAATGTAAACCCCCTCATTTTATTCTGTAGATAGTTAGAGTGGACCAGGAATATTTAGATAAAAGATATTGAGGTTTAGAGTAGAGGATATTTACCTGGAATTTTAATCAAATTAATTAAAACATTGGCACACCCTATCTTTGTCTAATTATTCGGAGCCCAGTATCAGCCCATAAATTCCGTACAAATATTGTACACTCGACTCAACTCGCCAAATTAGGCACTGGACTTTTCTGACTGTTAAAATCAACTTTTGTGTGCTCTAAATTAATTGCACAATATTCCGAAATTCGTAACCTGTATTTAATTCCGTGTCGGACACCTGTGTCGTTACCCTCAATTTTTGGGGTACCAACTTAACCCGTTGAGCCGGACCAACTAAAAGGTCCAAGACTGACTCCAAGCCCCCACCATTTTTGTCCTTTGCGCCGTTTCCGAATTTTGACCCCGCGGGCCCCAATTAAATTAAATTCGTGGGACGCGTTATCTCTATTTAAATCGGGATTTATCAACTCTGTAAATCCTATTTTAATCCTAAACTAATCCCAATGACCTTCAAATTAGACCCACGCCTAACACGCAATAACCCATCACCTTGACAATTTTTAAATATATTTTTCTCCGCAATTTTTGCGTCATTTCATGTGTCCATGCAATTTTCCGAATTTACGGGGGCTAAGTCGCAATTATCAAATTGTGTGGCAACCTCCTATTGGACATGAATATATGAGAGGGTCCCAAAATAGGGTCCCAATCATACCCCCCTTCATGAAGAAACCCACTTCTCTTCATAATGAATCTCAACCCTACATTTTTAAATGACACCATCCCCACCATCCATCACTTCACAAACTCATATAAAACAACACTTCACCCCTTCACTCCTCCCAAGCCGGCCCTAATCCCCATGTCATGAAAAACCCACCCCCTCTCTCTCTCTCTCTCCTCCCTCCTTCTCCATGTAATAATAAAACCCATTCCCATTTTCTTTATCTTCTTCTTCCTTCCTTCTTTTTGAAAAACTCCACCCCACCCGAGCTCCGGCGGCCGAGCTTCTCTGCTCCGGCGGCCGAGCCTCTCCAGCCCCGAGGCGGACTGCAGTGCAGTCCCATTCATCACCGCCTCCAGCCCTCCCTTGATCATGATCCGGCGGCTTCTCCGCGACTGCTGCATTTCCCGCAGCGCCGGCCTTTGCTCCGGTCGAACTGCGGAGCCGGCCAACCGAGCCTGCTGCCACCCATCCGGCGAGCTTCTCCATCAACGCTCCGGCCTCCCTCATCCGAGATCCTCCCTATCTCCACCACCATTTTGTCCACTCCTTTGCTCCGGCGAGCGTCGAGTTTCCTCCACCTCCGAGTTATTGCCATGGCGAGCCGGCCACCCACTGCCACTACTCCGGCGTGGCTGTTCTTCCTCGACAGTTGCCTCGAGCCTGCACTCGACTGTCTCTGGCCGAGAACCACCCGCAGCGGCCGTGTAGTCCCCCGCAGCGGCCGTACAGCCCCCATCCGGCCACTGCTGATCGGCCAATCCGCAGTACATTTCCCCCCATCTGGCCTGCTGTGCACCCCGCACCCCCGCTCAGCTCCGGCGACCCAACCGCGTGCAGCCTCCCTCCCACGGCCACACTCCACCTCCGGCCAGTCATCCCCGCTCACCACCGCACTGTAGTAGCTCCCTCCGGCCACTGGTTGTTCCCACCACCACCATCGTCTTCATCAACGCCATATCCGCCGAGTCGAATACCTCCCCTCGACTGCCATTCTCCGGCCACTTGCTGAATCCTCAGTCGGTCGGCCCATTCTCCGGCGAACCGAGTGCTTCCAGTCGACCCGGCACACCGACGTTCGACCACCACAGCACCCCTCCGGCCAGCTACACCTCGTCCAAGGTGAAAGACTTTTCTCCCCCCCTCTCTCAGACTTTGTATATGTTTATTTATGTATTATTAGTTTAGGGTAAATGTTTAAGTGTTGTTGATTATTTGCTTTTATATAACTTGACTAATATTGAGGGTTTTGGGTATTGCAATATTATGGTCTACATGTGAAGTTTAAATAAGTTAGGGATTGAGAAAATGGATCTGAGTTTAGGGTTTTAGTATGAAATAGATTTATGTTAGTGTGTCAAAATATATATGGAATTTTGGTTTATTAACAAAGTCGGAATATGCATTGATGGTGAAACGTTGAGTTAAATACTTATGGTTTAAAAATAAATTGATTGAGGACATAGAGTATATACGCGTGATGCTTGGAAATGTGCTAGATTCAGAGGTTGGATTTTAAAGTACCATACGAGATGTTTAGGGTGATATCCTATTTAATATACGCGTAATGATTATCGTAAATTGAGCTGATATTATTATGATATTAAAACGTGGATGGACATTGGACGCAGGCGATTGATTGTGAAAATGGTGTAATATCAAACCATGAGGCAGTGATTAAGGACGGAGAAATATTGAATATTTATTTAGTGAGATACGTCAATGTACATGTTAATGTCTGTGAACCCTGAGGTGAAACGGAGGATTTGATCAGGGGTAGATTAACTGAATATCGTGGTGAATATAGTATACTGAGGAATAAAAGCGAAATGGATCGAGGAGTAGTTTTGGGACGAGTGATAGCTAAAGGTATATGATTGAGGATTGTTCTGATGGTATTAAACGGGCGATTGATCGAATTTGAATGTGCCCTTAGTCAACCTTGGTCAACCCCCTAGCGTAGTGTCCTTGTGAGTTTTAGCTGAGTCCGAGTATATGTTTAGACGTGTGTCACATCCTCGTTTGCCGTGTGATAGTTTATTGATTGAGTTTGTATCTCATCTTTAGGTACTGCGGGACCTGAGGATTTGGACGTGGTACCGGAACCCCGTCATCAGCAGCCGCACGCAGGCAAGTGTACCTTGCCACCCTGTATTTCAGTTTACAGATACTTGTTGTTCTTTATGTACATTGTGCACATAGTTATGTCGACGTTCGGTACTTCGCGTCCGGTTCACAACCGGGTGAAGACATACGTCGTAGCGTCCTAGGAAGATTGTTGGATGATTCGTAGTTTCTCGATATACGTACTTGAGTTTATCGATACCCCAGGACACACTCATACACTGTGATCGTGCCAGATTCCTGTATCCTGATACTGACATCATGACCAGAGACTGGGACGACCTTAGGGTCGCGTCCGTTGTGTTATCTTTCGTGTGTCGAGACTGTTAGAGGTTTAGGTTCAACGCACAATCGTTGACCGCTTGGGGAAGGGGAAGACAGTCACTAGACGTTTGGGCTACTCTGCACGCGCTTATAGATGTATATGTAGTGATCCTGTATTCCAGAGTAGTGTAACTGTTTCACCCGTGTGTCTCTGTGCTCGGAGCTACGGTACGACCCGTGTGTCTCTGTGTTCGGAGCTGCGGTTTTATTTTGGACAGCCCACGCGTCGAACGTTGTCTTTAAACTGTGTCACACTAGTTGGTTCTGATAGAGTACCCTGTCGTGCACTTGTACTTTCTGTTTACTTGGCTTGCTATATTTCTGTACCTTGTTACGTCCCTCTGAGGACCTGGTTCCCTGCCAGTTTTGCAGCATAGACGATTACGGAGCACTTGGAGATACCGATGGAGTGGCATATCTTGCGAGCATGGTACCAGGTACTCACATTATATCTACCGGCATTATGGTTATTTTATATTGTTTATTTATTTGCTGTTGTAGCCTAGTTTTGTAGACTCATACTTCTTCTCGAGTCTATTCGAGTTAGTGTGTTATTGGGCGGCCGACCTTAGCACATTTAGCTCTTTCTTGTATACTGTTGTACATTGTGGATTGAGACATAGAGGTTTACATTTATGGAATATCTAGTTAGTGCCCTTTATATTACAGCTTATACGTATTCGAGTCAGACCAGAGTCTGGTCGAATGCGTAGCTGGCGTATCACGTATTCCTGGTCCTACGTATTTTGGGACTGGGGTGTGACATGTTTTTGTGGTGGCCCATGCAGGTCCGATTTAAATCGTCTTGGTCACCTGACTGTGCCAAGCGAGCCTGCAAATTAGGAATAGATGTTATGATTGTTGAGTAGGATCTCAATCCATAATCGATTTTAAAACTCTTTGTATGTGATTATCGCCCTTGGACTTCCACTTTGCATTCGTTCAACCTTCGTCAAATATCGCTATCCTTGTTTCTCGTCCCCTATTGTTCGGGGAGACGAATGTTTGAGACTGATGTTTCCCTTCAGAAGAAGATTGAAGACCAGACAACAGGAGACAGAATTCGTATACCTTTCTTGGAGAAGAGTGCTACCATATCAGGACAGATTGATATGATCTTTGGATTTTAGAACTAGAGTGGAAGTCTGGAAAAAGAGTTGGACCTAGTAGTACCCTACCCGTGCTTGAGATAGCAGTGATCTTGGAAGTACTGAGAGCTGGAAGGAATGTTGATCATGACCTAGAATGATTTATGTGAATGCATAGCCTAATGATAGAAACTAGTGGTTGTATATAATAGCAATACCAGGAATGATATTATGGACTAGAGGAGAAAAAATTTCAAGCTCTCACTTGGATGATGATGATCTAATACCAGAAATTTTAGTAGGTGCTTGGGTGACATCATTATTATGATTGCACTATGAGACTTGGACAGATAAATAACGAAAAGAAGGATTTTGAGGAATAGAAATTTAGGAAAAACTTTGAGGAGAAGAGAATTATACATTAGGCAAGGAAATTTTTTTTTTCCTTTGAGGATTGATGTTGGAAACAGGACGGGAGAAATTATTTTGAGGTTTAGTCTAGACTATGACCTTATCCTAGACATGGATTGATTAAGCCAATACCACACGACGCGAGATTGTCGACGTGATTACATTATTTATGACCACCAGATTACCCTGAGTTTGAGTTGCTTCAGGGAGCCCAGGAGTATGGTGTCCATCTACCTTAGGGGTATACAATTCAGGAGGTGAACCAGTGTACCACCTTGTTATAGCAGAGTTGAGGATGTTTTCTAGATAATCTTTTAGGCCTGCCACCTGACAGAAAGAGTATGTTACAGGGTTGACTCCAAGAGCCGAGCCGTTTATTTTCTGTCTTCAGACTAGCACCGACAGAGTTAGGTTGAGTTGGAAGTCCATAATAGAGGACCTCTTAGACAAGGGTTTCGGTCGGGCTAGTGTTTTTCCATGAGAAGCAACCATCTTATAGTATCGAAGAAGGACGAGACGGTACGTCTGCGTATTGATTTCAGGGACGGTATGTTTGTGTATCGATTACAGGATTTAATGGAGTAACGGTAAAGAACAAGTACCCATTGCCGCACATCAAAGATTTATTTGAATCAGCTAAGTGGCGCATATGTATTTTGAAGATCGATCTCAGATCCAGCTATCATCAGATCTAGGTTCGGAGAAAGGACATTCCTAAGACGGCTTTCCGGACGAAGTATGGGTACTATGAGTTATAGTCATGATGTTTGGTTTAACCAACGTGCCAGCAGTATTTATGAGCTTGAGGAACAAGGTTTTCCACCAGTACTTGGATAAGTTCGTGGTGGTGTTCATCGACGTCTTGATGTATTCCGAGGACCAGGAGAAGCACGAGAGACATCTCAAGATTGTGTTGGAAATACTGAGACATGAGAGACTGTACGCCAAACTCAGCAAATGTGAGTTTTGCTTGGATAGAGTACCATTTCTGGGACACATAATCACCGGAGATAGACTATCAGTTGATCCGGAGAAGATAGCTGCAGTAGAGACCTGGCCTACCCCTACATCAGTTACGGAGGTAAGGAGTTTCCTCGGACTTGCCGGATATTACCGGAGGTTCGTGGAAAACTTTTTGAGGATAGCTGCGCCTATGACGCGACTGACGCGTAAAGGCGAAGAGTTTATCTGGACCAATGAGTGTCAGGCGGCTTTCGATGAGCTGAAGAAGCGTCTGACATCAGCACCGATTTTTGACACTACCTTCAGGATCAGGAGGATTTGTAGTGTACAGTGATGCGTCAGGGAGCGGATTGGGATGTGTACTGATGCAACACGGCAAGGTGATAGCCTACGCATCGAGACAGTTGAGAGTTCATGAAAAGAACTATCCGACGCACGACTTGGAGTTAGCTGCAGTGATATTTGCACTAAAGCTATGGAGACACTACCCTTATAGAGAGCGTGTTGGGATTTAAAAGGAACACAAAGGTCTGAGGTATGCCTACACGCAGAAGGAACTCAACAAGAGACAAAGGCATTGGCTAGAATTTATGACAGCTTATGATATCGAGTTGCAGTACTACCCTGGCAAGGCGAATATAATAGTAGATGCCTTGAGCAGGAAGCCTATGGCATATTTTTATGACTCATCGCCAGTTGTTAGAGGATTTTCAGAAACTCAGGATTAAGATTGTATTGCCAGGCATGGATGGACAGATGGTCAGTCTCGAGGTTCAGTCTACATTGATTGAGAGGATCAAGGCAGCCTTGCCTACAGGTACGAGATTTAGACGATTGCGAGACAGAATAGAGGTCGACATGCAAACAGGACTCAGGATTCATGGAAGACGGAACGATGAGGTAAGAAGATCGCCTATACGTTCCGAGTGGCGAGCTACGCCAAGAGTTGATGACCGAGGCTCATAGCTCAATTTATTCAATTCATTCTGGGGGTACGAAGATGTACCAAGACTCGAAGCAACAATTCTAATAACATGGGATGAAGAGAGAAATTGCAAGATTTGTGGCGAAGTGTTTAGTTTGTCAGCAAGTCAAGGCTGAACATCAGAGGATTGCAGGATTATTGCAGCCACTCCCCAATCCCGAGTGGAAGTGGGAACACATTACCATGGACTTCATCACAGGATTCCCGCGAAGCCCTAGCGAGAAGGATGCAGTTGGGTTGTCGTGGACAGACTCACCAAGTCTGCACATTCTTGCCCTTCAGAGTTGGGCAATCCATAGAGATACTAGCTGACATGTATATGAGGCAGATAGTACGATTACATGGAGTGCCTGTCAGCATCGTAATTGGATCGTGATTCCAAATTCACGTCACATTTTTGGCAGAGTATGCAGGAGAGCCTAGGAGCTCGTCTCAAGTTCAGTACTACATATCATCCACAGACCAATGGACAGTCAGATCGCACAATACAGATATTAGAGGATATATTGAGAGCGTGCATGATTGATTTTAGAGGATCTTGGGAGGACCACCTGCACTTGGTGAAATTCTCCTACAATAACAGTTACCAGGCTAGCATACAGATGGCACTTTATGAGGCACTGTACGGCAGGAAATATAGGTCGCCAGTTTGTTGGAGTGACGTAGGAGAGCGCCAGATACTTGGTGCAGAGTTGGTGACACAGACAGTAGAGAAGGTCAAGCAGATTCAGAGCCACCTGCGCGCAGCACAGGACAGACAGAAACACTGGGCAGATACGCACCGCAAACCATTGGAGTTCAAGGAAGGTGACCACGTATTTTTGAGGATATCGCCCACTCGTGGTACCATCAGATTCGGAGGCAGAGGCAAGCTGAGTCCGAGGTATATCGGACCTTTTGACATTCTGGAACGAGTTGGCGAAGTGGCTTACCGTCTTGCATTACCTCCATCATTAGAGGGAGTACATAACGTATTTCACGTATCACAACTGAGGAGATATGTCGCCGACCCTAGCCACATACTTGATTATTCGGAAATTACAGTTGGGCCTAGTCTGTCTTACGTAGAGCAGCCAGTTGAGATCCTCGATCGCAGCGAGAAGACTTTGAGAGGACAGACGATTCGACTGGTCAGAGTGGCCTGGAAGCACCATTCCCCAGGCGAGTCTACTTGGGAGCGCGAGGATTCTATTCGGCAGCGATTCCCGTACTTATTTGAGGAGCAAGGTAAGAATTTACGTACGACAATTTAATTACTAGTTATTTTAAATTCTGTTAGATATTATCGTGCTTTACTTTTAATTTCGGGGATGAAATTTTTCTAAGTTGGGAAGAATGTAAACCCCCTCATTTTATTCTGTAGATAGTTAGAGTGGACCAGGAATATTTAGATAAAAGATATTGAGGTTTAGAGTAGAGGATATTTACCTGGAATTTTAATCAAATTAATTAAAACATTGGCACACCCTATCTTTGTCTAATTATTCGGAGCCCAGTATCAGCCCATAAATTCCGTACAAATATTGTACACTCGACTCAACTCGCCAAATTAGGCACTGGACTTTTCTGACTGTTAAAATCAACTTTTGTGTGCTCTAAATTAATTGCACAATATTCCGAAATTCGTAACCTGTATTTAATTCCGTGTCAGACACCTGTGTCGTTACCCTCAATTTTTGGGGTACCAACTTAACCCGTTGAGCCGGACCAACTAAAAGGTCCAAGACTGACTCCAAGCCCCCACCATTTTTGTCCTTTGCGCCGTTTCCGAATTTTGACCCCGCGGGCCCCAATTAAATTAAATTCGTGGGACGCGTTATCTCTATTTAAATCGGGATTTATCAACTCTGTAAATCCTATTTTAATCCTAAACTAATCCCAATGACCTTCAAATTAGACCCACGCCTAACACGCAATAACCCATCACCTTGACAATTTTTAAATATATTTTTTTCCGCAATTTTTGCGTCATTTCATGTGTCCATGCAATTTTCCGAATTTACGGGGGCTAAGTCGCAATTATCAAATTGTGTGGCAACCTCCTATTGGACATGAATATATGAGAGGGTCCCAAAATAGGGTCCCAATCACACCCCCCTTCATGAAGAAACCCACTTCTCTTCATAATGAATCTCAACCCTACATTTTTAAATGACACCATCCCCACCATCCATCACTTCACAAACTCATATAAAACAACACTTCACCCCTTCACTCCTCCCAAGCCGGCCCTAATCCCCATGTCATGAAAAACCCACCCCCTCTCTCTCTCTCTCTCCTCCCTCCTTCTCCATGTAATAATAAAACCCATTCCCATTTTCTTTATCTTCTTCTTCCTTCCTTCTTTTTGAAAAACTCCACCCCACCCGAGCTCCGGCGGCCGAGCTTCTCTGCTCCGGCGGCCGAGCCTCTCCAGCCCCGAGGCGGACTGCAGTGCAGTCCCATTCATCACCGCCTCCAGCCCTCCCTTGATCACGATCCGACGGCTTCTCCGCGACTGCTGCATTTCCCGCAGCGCCGGCCTTTGCTCCGGTCGAACTGCGGAGCCGGCCAACCGAGCCTGCTGCCACCCATCCGGCGAGCTTCTCCATCAACGCTCCGGCCTCCCTCATCCGAGATCCTCCCTATCTCCACCACCATTTTGTCCACTCCTTTGCTCCGGCGAGCGGCGAGTTTCCTCCACCTCCGAGTTATTGCCATGGCGAGCCGGCCACCCACTGCCACTACTCCGGCGTGGCTGTTCTTCCTCGACAGTTGCCTCGAGCCTGCACTCGACTGTCTCTGGCCGAGAACCACCCGCAGCGGCCGTGTAGTCCCCCGCAGCGGCCGTACAGCCCCCATCCGGCCACTGCTGATCGGCCAATCCGCAGTACATTTCCCCCCATCTGGCCTGCTGTGCACCCCGCACCCCCGCTCAGCTCCGGCGACCCAACCGCGTGCAGCCTCCCTCCCACGGCCACACTCCACCTCCGGCCAGTCATCCCCGCTCACCACCGCACTGTAGTAGCTCCCTCCGGCCACTGGTTGTTCCCACCACCACCATCGTCTTCATCAACGCCATATCCGCCGAGTCGAATACCTCCCCTCGACTGCCATTCTCCGGCCACTTGCTGAATCCTCAGTCGGTCGGCCCATTCTCCGGCGAACCGAGTGCTTCCAGTCGACCCGGCACACCGATGTTCGACCACCACAGCACCCCTCCGGCCAGCTACACCTCGTCCAAGGTGAAAGACTTTTCTCCCCCCCTCTCTCAGACTTTGTATATGTTTATTTATGTATTATTAGTTTAGGGTAAATGTTTAAGTGTTGTTGATTATTTGCTTTTGTCACGCCCCAGTCCCAAAATACCGAGGGACCGGATGCGTGATAATGGCCAGCAGTACGCACCGATGGACAACCCAATTTAATGGATCCATCAGGGCATACTTAAGCTGTAATAAGCAGGTCCAATATAAATAGTCACAGTCTATACTAATCTCATCCACCACAGATAATCACAGATCAAATGCCAGAATAAAACAAGTAAATATAATCTAGCATATCTCAATAAAGAGTCTCGGAGAACAATCCGAGAACACAAGTCTAATACAAAAATGCAATAGACTGGAAGTAAAGTAAATAGGAACAGAAGTAAATGAGTATCTCAAACCAATACCCAGGAGAAGTCCTCTGGTACGATCCCGTCCTCTGGTGTCGGTACAGCTCCTGTATCTGCTCCTGTTCCTGCTTCTGCTCCTGATAATGCTCCTGTACTGTATAACTCTAGGGGGATCTCCTCTGCTAGTCCTGGGGACAAAGTCCGGATCCAGGTCCTCAGGGGACAGCAAGGTACAGAAAATACAAGCCAAAATAAATGCAGTGCAGCAAAATGCAATAAATAGGGTAAGCTATATAACCATCTATGTGGAAATGCAAGTGAGAGCATCACTAGTCTCAGGCTGAAGCCACTACAAGCTCTGTGTCTGGGAGCCGGTAGCGGTAATAAACACGTAATGTGCCTAGCTCTACGACGAGAGTCTGAGGCCTCACAATAGTAGTAGATAGATATACGAAACAGCCTGTAGCCTGTGTGTCTCTCCCCACCCCATGTAATCACACGTCTCATGTCCACGATGCACCATGTCCATGTCACGCACAATCATCTCTCAATGCAACAAGTCATCTAATATCTAAGAATACGATGTCCATGTCCTGTATCCTATACAGAATCACCACGAATATCTCGGGAAGATCCTGTCTCATGAGTAGTGTCAAGTGTCCTGGGTCAAGGTGTACTTGGTAAGACAAGTACGAGAGTATATAGTGTCACGAATGTCCATCTCTAGGTGACCGTACCCAACACCGCGTACGGTGTCGGCACCCGACTGATAATCGGACGCTAAGTACGTCACACGGTCCTAGGTTAAGCATGCACAGCAATATAATGAAGCAAGGAAAATATGTAACAATACTGCAAAGTTTGGCAAGGTACACTTGCCTGGGGTCCTGGATCCAACTGTAGCCCTGGTCTCAGTGTGATCTGCAGATACTACTCCGGTTGCTGAAATAAACATTACCATTAGACTCAGAAGATATCAAATAGCTAAAAACGCCTGTCCTTGAGTCCAATTTGGAGACAAGGGCAGAAACGACAGTTTCGGGTCAAAACGGGGTCCACATGCGAGCCCGCTTTGCACCGAAAAGCGCGTCAGGGTCAAAGGTCTCCAATTTCCGCAAACTCAGTGTCTACAAGTCAGGAACGATGATACGAACCCAACGGAACTTCCAAAATTGGATTCCGATGAGCCGATCACAAAATCGCCCGTCAAGTGGAGCCTGTGGGGCCCACGACACGCGATTTCGTCAACGTTCTCAGAATCGAACCAAACTTGACCCACAGGACCAGCGTATTGCTACGAGTCCGATGGTGCAAGTTTCGTCTCGATCCGACGTGTGTACACAAAGTTACAGCGTGTTCCAGAAAGGACGGATACGGGGTGTCGTCGGCGGATACGCGTTGATTCCGGGGTGCACGCACCTCCGAATCGACTTCTGCGAAATCCCACACGACCGTATCATCGTCGCGCACAGTTCGGTAAGGACCGCGCGCGACCAAGTCGTCCCGTTTGGCGGGGCGCACTCAGTTCCGGGGTGAAACAGGGCGTTGATTTTCCTGTTTTTGGATCGCGGTGTACGATCACCACAGGACGCGATACACCGAGCGGGTTGCACGGGCACCGAGAGGGTTATACAGTCTACGCAACGCAATTTACGGAATCGAAATCGGAGTTGCGAGTCGAGAGAAACGGGTACCTGAACAGGGCTCCGTGAAGTCTGAAATTCTCGTGTCCGAATTGCGTCCAGGTCGTGTCTTCGCGTGTCCTGTACTGGTGCTGTGTCCGTCCTAGGGTTCACCGTGTCCAGCTGTGTCCAGCCTAGGGTTAGGATTTGGGGCTCGATGCTGGAACACCGGGGCTGACCGGAGGAGGGCGTAGACGGCCGGCTAGGGCACGGCTAGTCGGAGAAGACGACCGGGGCACGGATTCTGCGGGCTGAGGGCTTGGTCGAGCGAGGCGGAGCTGCGGGCACGGCGGGGCCTGCTGTGCGGCAAGAGACGCGGGGAGAGGTGGCTGCGGTCGGGGCTGAGGAGGGTGGCCTGGAGCGAGGCGGAGCCGCTGGGACGTCGGCGGAGGCGGTCTGGTACTGGTCGGCTGAGAAGGGGGGGATCCGGCGTCAGGGTGGATGAGAGAGGGAGTCGACGGCGAGAGTCGGGGCTGCGGCGACGAGGAAGTGGGGCTAGGGCTTCCTCAAGCGGCTGAGAAGAGGGCGGTCAGGGCAGGGAAGCTCGTCGGGGACGAGGGCTGGACGGTCGACGGCCTGGCGGAGTCGAGCAGAGGGGCGTCGGAGAGAGGACAGGGGTTTGCGGCGGCTGAGGAAAGGAGGAAGGGGAGGCTGAGATCGCTTGAGCGGCGGCGACGTGGCCGGGTGGCGCCGGAAAGGGTCGGCAGAGGGTGGCGTAGGGTTAGGGTTAGGGATTTGGTAATTAGGGATTTGAAATTTGGGGAATTTTGGTAATTAGGGATTAGGGCTTTTTTTTTTTTCTTTTCTTTTCTTTTGTGGAGAAAACCTAGGGAATCATGTATTTATACATTACAGAAATTGGAATAGGGTTTGACCTAGGATTCGGGCCGGGTCAACGCTCCTTGGGCTGGGCTTCGGCTCTCATGGGGATGTAGGGCGTTGGCACGGATTTAATTCGGTTTAAATCGTCATGGGTCTTCAGGGCTTTAAACGGGTTTTCGGAGTCCAATAAATTCACGGAAAATTATCCTATGTCCGGTTTCCCATTTTACACCATAAAATATTATTTCCATAATATTTTAATATGAATTAACTGAAATTAAAAATCATTGAATTACCAACGCCTAGGTTTTAATTCCCGAAAAAATACCAGAAAATTGGGAAAAATCCGAAGTTAAAATTCTGAAAATCAGGGGGCTTACAATCTACCCAACTTATAAAAATTTCGTCCTCGAAATTAAAATTAGGGTAGGGCTTTCTCTCTGTCAAGTCTCACTTGATTACAGTCTAAGAATTACTCTCAAGTGAGCATTACGGTCTCTACCCAACTTAGAATTTACCCATCTATTATCTAAGACTATTCATCTAATAATCTATGCCCTGTTATTGAATCCTCCAGTCTTGAACACCAAACATATCCCTATGGTATTCCCTTAATCATATATAAAAGGGTCATCAACATTGCGGCCGGCCGGTGGGGTATATCTAGTACTGTCTATATATCAAGCTTATACCCAGCACGAGGTGTCGTCTTTCCGAAATAAGGGAAGACGGAGATCAATAATAAAGAGTTCAAGGGTGAGATAATAGATTAGAAGTATCAGGATCAAGGCGTTTTAACGAATTCCAAATGGGAATTGTCAAGACAGTTGTGGATTGAAATCCTATTCTGGTAATCCTTTGTTCGCATGTTCGTATTAGTACAGTTATGTAACTGATACGATATGCTCAGACCTATCTAGAGGGCAAGTACATTTATCTACTAATCACTATATATCTCAATCCACGTGAAGTAGTATTACGAAGAGCGAACCAAAATGCACTAAGGTTGATCAGACCGTAGTACACTGATTCTGAATAGACAATTGTATTAGTGTGTCGACCCACTAATACAGATGTCATGAACAAGCTTGATAAAGAATGAGCTTGCAAAACTAGGCTATATTAGCAGCATAAGTCAAGGTAGTACAACAAATATGAGTACGCTAGATGATGAGGGAAGGAGGTACAACTTAATGAAGTTCACAAAATAACACAAAATAAGCACAAACACAAAAGACTCTATAATCTCTACTGTTATCAATTATAAGCAAGTTCAAAATTACAAAGATTAAGGCTGAGGTCACGAACCAATAGGCACGAGATAAAACAATCTAGAAACAGAAAACTACGAAGAATTACGCGCATTAGCTACTCCATGAGTCTGCGCGTCCTCTGAAGTCATCGCTGGAGCTTGTTCACGTCCTTGCAGTTGATTTCTCTGCTGCTGTTGAGCCTGCTGGAAGAGTGTTGCTTGTGGTGCCAAGGGTGGCCTCGGCAGATATTCTCCTGGCGCTGGTGGTCTGATTCCTTCAACTCTCGTTTGCGGTGCTCCCAATGCTGGATAGGCTGGCCTTGGTACTGGTAACGCTTGTTGGTTATTCATTGGTGCTCCGTCTCGACGTTCGGGGCATTCCTTCTTTAAATGCTGACTGGATCCGCAAGCTAAGCATAATTTCCCTTTGCGTCTGCACTCGTTCTCTATATGGCCTCGCCTGCGGCAATATTGACAGATAGGTAGTACTTGCGGAGATGCTTCTGGAGGCTGGTGAATGTGAGACTTCTTTGTAGCTTCTTCCTGTGGTGCTCCGGTTGGTGCTGATGTGGCTGGTCGATGAATCCTCACTGCTTTCTCTCGATGCTGAAGACAATCCTTGGCTAAGTGTTGGTTGGACGCGCATATCAAGCATAATCCTAACTTGCGTCTGCATTCTCTTTCAGTATGGCCTATCTTGCGACAATGTTGACAAGTAGGAAGAAATGAGGCTCTTGGTGCTGCACTCGATGGTGGATTCATCTGTGGTCGCTTTGCGACTCTTTCCTGTTGTGCTTGGTCTGGTGCTGATGCATACGGCCGCTTCTGGCTGGACTCTATTCTGGTGATGCTCTCCATGGCCCGTGCTGCAGTAACCACGTCCGTTGCAACGGAGCTGATTAACTTCCGTAGCTCTGAGCTAAGTCTGCAAACGAACTCCTCCGTTTGGCTTTGCTGAGCCTTCTGATAAGCTTGCATCATCGGGTAGTATATTTGAAACAGCTGTTGCACGTCCATAGCTTGCCCTTGTGGGACGGTAGGCATCGGTGGAGCAAACTGCATCAATGGTGGAACGTCATCTTCCGGGATTCTCGAGGCATGCTGACTTGCTTGTTGTGAGGATGGACCTTCACTAACTGGTGTCACTTCATCTCTGTTGGTTATCACAGCACCTTGTGGTATTTCTGGATGAGTCTCGTTGTTTGATCGTAAATCCATAACTCTGCAACCAAAATAAACGATAAGAGCCGCACAAGAATCAAGGCAGGATGCAAGTCAGGAAATAAATTTGAATCTGATATAGATATCAAGAACGTTTCAAGCAAGTGGATGAGATCCTAAAAACTTATCCTATTCTTATTGCAGGCTTGCTCGGTCCCTAAGTTGAAACCGAACAATTTAGTCGTTGACCTGCATGGGCCACCACAAAAACCATGTCACGCCCCAGTCCCAAAATACCGAGGGACCGGATGCGTGATAATGGCCAGCAGTACGCACCGATGGACAACCCAATTTAATGGATCCATCAGGGCATACTTAAGCTGTAATAAGCAGGTCCAATATAAATAGTCACAGTCTATACTAATCTCATCCACCACAGATAATCACAGATCAAATGCCAGAATAAAACAAGTAAATATAATCTAGCATATCTCAATAAAGAGTCTCGGAGAACAATCCGAGAACACAAGTCTAATACAAAAATGCAATAGACTGGAAGTAAAGTAAATAGGAACAGAAGTAAATGAGTATCTCAAACCAATACCCAGGAGAAGTCCTCTGGTATGATCCCGTCCTCTGGTGTCGGTACAGCTCCTGTATCTGCTCCTGTTCCTGCTTCTGCTCCTGATAATGCTCCTGTACTGTATAACTCTAGGGGGATCTCCTCTGCTAGTCCTGGGGACAAAGTCCGGATCCAGGTCCTCAGGGGACAGCAAGGTACAGAAAATACAAGCCAAAATAAATGCAGTGCAGCAAAATGCAATAAATAGGGTAAGCTATATAACCATCTATGTGGAAATGCAAGTGAGAGCATCACTAGTCTCAGGCTGAAGCCACTACAAGCTCTGTGTCTGGGAGCCGGTAGCGGTAATAAACACGTAATGTGCCTAGCTCTACGACGAGAGTCTGAGGCCTCACAATAGTAGTAGATAGATATACGAAACAGCCTGTAGCCTGTGTGTCTCTCTCCACCCCATGTAATCACACGTCTCATGTCCACGATGCACCATGTCCATGTCACGCACAATCATCTCTCAATGCAACAAGTCATCTAATATCTAAGAATACGATGTCCATGTCCTGTATCCTATACAGAATCACCACGAATATCTCGGGAAGATCCTGTCTCATGAGTAGTGTCAAGTGTCCTGGGTCAAGGTGTACTTGGTAAGACAAGTACGAGAGTATATAGTGTCACGAATGTCCATCTCTAGGTGACCGTACCCAACACCGCGTACGGTGTCGGCACCCGACTGATAATCGGACGCTAAGTACGTCACACGGTCCTAGGTTAAGCATGCACAGCAATATAATGAAGCAAGGAAAATATGTAACAATACTGCAAAGTTTGGCAAGGTACACTTGCCTGGGGTCCTGGATCCAACTGTAGCCCTGGTCTCAGTGTGATCTGCAGATACTACTCCGGTTGCTGAAATAAACATTACCATTAGACTCAGAAGATATCAAATAGCTAAAAACGCCTGTCCTTGAGTCCAATTTGGAGACAAGGGCAGAAACGACAGTTTCGGGTCAAAACGGGGTCCACATGCGAGCCCGCTTTGCACCGAAAAGCGCGTCAGGGTCAAAGGTCTCCAATTTCCGCAAACTCAGTGTCTACAAGTCAGGAACGATGATACGAACCCAACGGAACTTCCAAAATTGGATTCCGATGAGCCGATCACAAAATCGCCCGTCAAGTGGAGCCTGTGGGGCCCACGACACGCGATTTCGTCAACGTTCTCAGAATCGAACCAAACTTGACCCACAGGACCAGCGTATTGCTACGAGTCCGATGGTGCAAGTTTCGTCTCGATCCGACGTGTGTACACAAAGTTACAGCGTGTTCCAGAAAGGACGGATACGGGGTGTCGTCGGCGGATACGCGTTGATTCCGGGGTGCACGCACCTCCGAATCGACTTCTGCGAAATCCCACACGACCGTATCATCGTCGCGCACAGTTCGGTAAGGACCGCGCGCGACCAAGTCGTCCCGTTTGGCGGGGCGCACTCAGTTCCGGGGTGAAACAGGGCGTTGATTTTCCTGTTTTTGGATCGCGGTGTACGATCACCACAGGACGCGATACACCGAGCGGGTTGCACGGGCACCGAGAGGGTTATACAGTCTATGCAACGCAATTTACGGAATCGAAATCGGAGTTGCGAGTCGAGAGAAACGGGTACCTGAACAGGGCTCCGTGAAGTCTGAAATTCTCGTGTCCGAATTGCGTCCAGGTCGTGTCTTCGCGTGTCCTGTACTGGTGCTGTGTCCGTCCTAGGGTTCACCGTGTCCAGCTGTGTCCAGCCTAGGGTTAGGATTTGGGGCTCGATGCTGGAACACCGGGGCTGACCGGAGGAGGGCGTAGACGGCCGGCTAGGGCACGGCTAGTCGGAGAAGACGACCGGGGCACGGATTCTGCGGGCTGAGGGCTTGGTCGAGCGAGGCGGAGCTGCGGGCACGGCGGGGCCTGCTGTGCGGCAAGAGACGCGGGGAGAGGTGGCTGCGGTCGGGGCTGAGGAGGGTGGCCTGGAGCGAGGCGGAGCCGCTGGGACGTCGGCGGAGGCGGTCTGGTACTGGTCGGCTGAGAAGGGGGGGATCCGGCGTCAGGGTGGATGAGAGAGGGAGTCGACGGCGAGAGTCGGGGCTGCGGCGACGAGGAAGTGGGGCTAGGGCTTCCTCAAGCGGCTGAGAAGAGGGCGGTCAGGGCAGGGAAGCTCGTCGGGGACGAGGGCTGGACGGTCGACGGCCTGGCGGAGTCGAGCAGAGGGGCGTCGGAGAGAGGACAGGGGTTTGCGGCGGCTGAGGAAAGGAGGAAGGGGAGGCTGAGATCGCTTGAGCGGCGGCGACGTGGCCGGGTGGCGCCGGAAAGGGTCGGCAGAGGGTGGCGTAGGGTTAGGGTTAGGGATTTGGTAATTAGGGATTTGAAATTTGGGGAATTTTGGTAATTAGGGATTAGGGCTTTTTTTTTTCTTTTCTTTTCTTTTGTGGAGAAAACCTAGGGAATCATGTATTTATACATTACAGAAATTGGAATAGGGTTTGACCTAGGATTCGGGCAGGGTCAACGCTCCTTGGGCTGGGCTTCGGCTCTCATGGGGATGTAGGGCGTTGGCACAGATTTAATTCGGTTTAAATCGTCATGGGTCTTCAGGGCTTTAAACGGGTTTCCGGAGTCCAATAAATTCACGGAAAATTACCCTATGTCCGGTTTCCCATTTTACACCATAAAATATTATTTCCATAATATTTTAATATGAATTAACTGAAATTAAAAATCATTGAATTACCAACGCCTAGGTTTTAATTCCCGAAAAAATACCAGAAAATTGGGAAAAATCCGAAGTTAAAATTCTGAAAATCAGGGGGCTTACAGCTTTTATATAACTTGACTAATATTGAGGGTTTTGGGTATTGCAATATTATGGTCTACATGTGAAGTTTAAATAAGTTAGGGATTGAGAAAATGGATCTGAGTTTAGGGTTTTAGTATGAAATAGATTTATGTTAGTGTGTCAAAATATATATGGAATTTTGGTTTATTAACAAAGTCGGAATATGCATTGATGGTGAAACATTGAGTTAAATACTTATGGTTTAAAAATAAATTGATTGAGGACATAGAGTATATACGCGTGATGCTTGGAAATGTGCTAGATTCAGAGGTTGGATTTTAAAGTACCATACGAGATGTTTAGGGTGATATCCTATTTAATATACGCGTAATGATTATCGTAAATTGAGCTGATATTATTATGATATTAAAACGTGGATGGACATTGGACGCAGGCGATTGATTGTGAAAAGGGTGTAATATCAAACCATGAGGCAGTGATTAAGGACGGAGAAATATTGAATATTTATTTAGTGAGATACGTCAATGTACATGTTAATGTCTGTGAACCCTGAGGTGAAACGGAGGATTTGATCAGGGGTAGATTAACTGAATATCGTGGTGAATATAGTATACTGAGGAATAAAAGCGAAATGGATCGAGGAGTAGTTTTGGGACGAGTGAAAGCTAAAGGTATATGATTGAGGATTGTTCTGATGGTATTAAACGGGCGATTGATCGAATTTGAATGTGCCCTTAGTCAACCTTGGTCAACCCCCTAGCGTAGTGTCCCTGTGAGTTTTAGCTGAGTCCGAGTATATGTTTAGACGTGTGTCACATCCTCGTTTGCCGTGTGATAGTTTATTGATTGAGTTTGTATCTCATCTTTAGGTACTGCGGGACCTGAGGATTTGGACGTGGTACCGGAACCCCGTCATCAGCAGCCGCACGCAGGCAAGTGTACCTTGCCACCCTGTATTTTAGTTTACAGATACTTGTTGTTCTTTATGTACATTGTGCACATAGTTATGTCGACGTTCGGTACTTCGCGTCCGGTTCACAACCGGGTGAAGACATACGTCGTAGCGTCCTAGGAAGATTGTTGGATGATTCGTAGTTTCTCGATATACGTACTTGAGTTTATCGATACCCCAGGACACACTCATACACTGTGATCGTGCCAGATTCCTGTATCTTGATACTGACATCATGACCAGAGACTGGGACGACCGTAGGGTCACGTCCGTTGTGTTATCTTTCGTGTGTCGAGACTGTTAGAGGTTTAGGTTCAACGCACAATCGTTGACCGCTTGGGGAAGGGGAAGACAGTCACTAGACGTTTGGGCTACTCTGCACGCGCTTATAGATGTATATGTAGTGATCCTGTATTCCAGAGTAGTGTAACTGTTTCACCCGTGTGTCTCTGTGCTCGGAGCTACGGTACGACCCGTGTGTCTCTGTGCTCGGAGCTACGGTACGACCCGTGTGTCTCTGTGTTCGGAGCTGCGGTTTTATTTTGGACAGCCCACGCGTCGAACGTTGTCTTTAAACTGTGTCACACTAGTTGGTTCTGATAGAGTACCCTGTCGTGCACTTGTACTTTCTGTTTACTTGGCTTGCTATATTTCTGTACCTTGTTACGTCCCTCTGAGGACCTGGTTCCCTGCCAGTTTTGCAGCATAGACGATTACGGAGCACTTGGAGATACCGATGGAGTGGCATATCTTGCGAGCATGGTACCAGGTACTCACATTATATCTACCGGCATTATGGTTATTTTATATTGTTTATTCATTTGCTGTTGTAGCCTAGTTTTGTAGACTCATACTTCTTCTCGAGTCTATTCGAGTTAGTGTGTTATTGGGCGGCCGACCTTAGCACATTTAGCTCTTTCTTGTATACTGTTGTACATTGTGGATTGAGACATAGAGGTTTACATTTATGGAATATCTAGTTAGTGCCCTTTATATTACAGCTTATACGTATTCGAGTCAGACCAGAGTCTGGTCGAATGCGTAGCTGGCGTGTCACGTATTCCTGGTCCTACGTATTTTGGGACTGGGGTGTGACATTTAGCTCATGTTTTGGGCCATTGACATCTGGCATACGGGCATAACATGATTGGCAAATTCTAGATTATGGCTAGAGTTGATCATGCATAACTTTACTCTTACTATTTCTCCTCTTTTGTACAACTAGCTTCATGATCATCTGTATATATATAGTTTGTGACGTCTTACTATTATATGTGTGATGATGGCAAATCTTGTAACATATTGCTTGTATGTGATTGAGACACCTAGGATTGGTTGATCCAGGACTGACTATTGGATTGTATAGTAAACTCCACAGGTCTTAGACAGCCGTGATCGTATTCTTGGAGTATTATATACTCTGGTATACGTAGCTGGCTTTGTCTGCATCCGCTCTCTAGTATTCTGGTTCTGGAACGTGACAAAACTGGATGGACTAACACATAAATACTAAGAGAAAAGGAAAGAAAAATAGCTGACAAGAAACATAAAAAATGTTTGAAAAATATTTATTTAATTTTACAATATAACAGTTTATATTTCTTCTTAATTCAATAGTGTACGCATTCTAAACTTAGGTATAGACGCAGTACAGTAAATTATATACTTTTTCTCATAACCAATTTTCGTGTCTTGTATATTAAATTTAGGACAATGTTTAGCTCGCAACTGAGCTTTATTCTCTCTTTTTTTCTTCCTAAGATTGTCTTTGAATTGTATTTCTTAGCTATACTGATTGTCATTAAAACTACTACTTCGGATTCCCACATGTAAGATATTCTAAGGATAGACTATAACATCCTATATACTTCTCTTGTGAAAAAAAATATTGTTTATGATATTCTTGCATATTTGAGTTTGCATGGTAGGATTTGTATGTAAGGACATCTCTCTCTCTCTCTCTCTCTCTCTCTCTCTCTCTAATATACTTGAGATTCAAGCGAATGAGATACAAGGTATCTATTTATTCTGTTTGTTAAAATTTATGAAAACCAAACTTCAACCCAATCATTTTATTGAAAACTAAATCGAACCGAACCACAATTTTATAAAATCAAACCGAACCAAACCTAACCAAAATGCTTTGGCTTTAGGTTAATTCCGTTTTTTGCATATCCGAAACTTTTTGAATAATAGGCCAGTGTATGATTTATAGTATATTTTTCATAACAAAAGTTTTTAGTCAAATTTTACAATAAAATTTGACAGTCAAAAGTGTAGATAAAGTAACAAAATATACAAATGTAATAAAGCAAAATAGATACAACTTTATAAATGTCAAACAAAACTACAAGCCTACACCATAAATCAAAACCATTTTCAGAATATATATATATATATATATATATATATATATATATATATATATATATATATATATATATATATATATAACACAAAGAAAGTTATGTACGTTGCGACCTTGAGATGGATGTAAGTATTGTGTGCTCAAATACTACGCCTAAAGCTAGGGAAGTGTCTTTGTTACCCCTGTAGATGTATGCACAGATACCTCGCCTAACTTAGGCAATGTGTCTGTCGAGGTGACATAGCTTCGTTGAAGGACTTTTATCCATAAATTCCTTATCCGTCCACGTATCCTCCCATCCCGAGATTGGGAGTGATAGGTCGTGTAAGTGATTATTGTTAGGTACAACTATTGTTGTGCTTAGCAAAAACCAACTTCCTCTTTATTGTGACCGTTTTTCCTTACTTAATTTCTTAAAGTTAGAATTTATTCTCCAATGGACTAATTGTCCAACACATTTCTTCTTGAACACCTTCAATATTGTTATCGTTGGAAATTCTATTCCAATTAAAATTATTGTCTCCAACCGTTACTTTATGCACATCAATGAGTATTAAATTTATTTATTCACATTTATCATCTTTATTCCTATAAGCTATGTGCTTACACTATATATATATTCCATAGTCCTTTTGGTTGTGACATGAAAAAAAGAAATAAAATCTCTCTCTCCATTTCGTATATCATTCCTCTTACAAACTTCTTTGTCTTCGTCATTTTCTTCCTCTGGGCAAGCTAAGTTCGGGTCATTCTCTCGAAGCCGTGTGCGGTGACGGAAAGCCGGTAAAAAGGGGGGTTTTACCACTAGGAGAATTTGAGAGGATGTCTGCACATAGACCTCGAATAAACTCTTAGGGCAGTGCTTCGTGCGCGACTTTCCCGTAGACCGGTAAATCTAATCAATTATTATTTTTGTTTACAATAATCAAAGGTAATAATTTTCAACAATCTAAGAGTTTAGCCGAGTTATTATTTTCATGATTTTGTTCTTCACTGGAGACATTTGATACATTTTGTCTTTTGATATTTTTCTAACATTTGATTCATTCTATTTTCCTCTCTTTTTTACATGTTGTTGATTATTGTACTACGAGGATTTGTTATATGCATTTCTTGTGCTTATTCTTAAAGACTTAAAATAGAATATAAGCTAAAAAAATTAGCAATCAGTTTCTGGTTTGTGTGAGTTATTAGCAATTTATTAGGCAAAATATGTGAAATGTTCATTAATGATAATACCTACTCATAGTTTAAACCCATTGAGGGGTAACCATGAAATTTTGAGCTTGACATTTGACAATGTTATTTAGGAAGTACTTCTGACTTCTTCTTCTTGTTATTTTGATTTCATGGGTGAAGAATTGTATTACAACTTCTTTTATGCCTAGGTCTCTCTAAGGTCTTTATAGCATACGCTATCGAGTTAAAGTCATTAGATAACCAATCTATATAGTACCATCAATATCCTTGTTGCTATCTGAACACTTGAAGTGTATATTTGCACCAATTATTCTTAAAATTCTACTAGTCTTTTCATCAAGGTCTTTCTTTAGAATTTTTATCTAGTTCATTCTTTGGATATTAATCATTTGTTATGAAAATAGTACTTAAATGGTATAAAACTTGTTATTGCAAGGATTGGTCTTTAGTTTCTCTCCATCGATTAAGGAGAAAGAAATGAAGGTTCTCTATTCTCAATCTAGATATCATCTTTTGATCTAGCTGCTACTAATCTCTTATATATCGATGTTCTCTGAATATATATACATATATATATATATATACATATATATATATATATATATATATATATATATATATATATATATATATATGCTCATCTTACCATTTGGTCATAGTTCAACATTTCTGTCATCAGATGATTCAGGTAGCAACGCTCTTACACACAAGTGCAAATAGTAGTAGTATGCACTATCGACTTATGTAAACTTGAACACATACCTCTTATGAGTTTAAGTTGAGGTATTTTACACTCTCCAAATACATAAAACAAGTGGAAACTGACTGTTCACTTGGAAACCACTGTAATTTAGCATTTTATTGTGAAGTTCATTTAGTATTACTGCATTTATAGCAATATTAATGCTTTTGTAACCATTTGTTTTTCAATGAGCCACAGATTTGATTGTAATATTCTTTATATAGTAACTGGAGTAAATTGTCAATGAGACTTATTTAGTATTTTTGGATTCTTCAAATGGGCCAATCGTCCAACAACTAAATGCTTTCAATTCTCCACATGTTTGAGCATTCAATGGTTCAAATTTAATTACCATGAATACTCTTCATGTCAGAATATCAAGCACTAAATTGATTATCAAATAAAATAATAAAATAACTAGAAAAAGAAAAAAACCTTTCTTTCTTGGTCTATTAGTTAAACACGATATATATTATTGTAAAATATAAGTATATAGATATGTTGTCTTAAAAATCTTGCATCATTGAAACCTTTTTCAGTTTTCAACATGATGGGTTTCATGGTTGATGCCCTTACTATTTAATTCCTCTATTGGGCTTACTTAGTAGAATAACAGTTTAGTAATTCTTTTTTATTATTTAGGCTATATATTCAAATATGTATTGTTTTAGTGCTGCACTTCAGTAAAGGCTTGTATAATGTTTCTTGCCTAGATAATGAAGATTGTGGTGTTTTGTTAACACTATTTGATTTCCACACTCTTTTGTAGAAAGTGTAACAGAAGCATGTCAAACAATTACCACATTGGTTCATACTTTGTTATATTTGATAATTTGACATGTAGCAAATAGTGATTTAATATATGAGCTGTGAAGAAATGGTCCAACTTGGAAAGAACGGCTCCACCGTTCCAGTCTCTTTCAATTGTTATTGGAATTGGGATCAGGCACACGTACTTAGGAATTTACATATAGTAGGAACTTACTCATTCAGTCATTTGGGCCTTGGTACAAATTATAATGCTTGCAAACAATTCTAACTAGATGCTCACAGTCACCCAATATTTAGCAAGGTATTTGTATATCACTTGCAAGGGTCTTAAGTTCAGCCCACAATTTTCTTCTTCTTCCTAGTGGTATGTTAATTAGATCCATTGACCACTGAATAGCTAACAGCTCGCAATGTACATTCTTCAAAGTAAGTGAAATACATTGAGTATTACTATGAACCACAACAGCTTCCCATTGTCTTGTATTCCATTAAGTCCAAATTCTGCACTTTCCATCTTCATTGTAAGCTAAAGCATATTTTTAAATATCTGAAATTTTATGTGACAAATTATCTTCCTTATCTCTATCATCTTAATTTCATCCAGACCCATAATACAGATTTGGTATAATTTTTTTTGGAAATGATTGCTCTTTAAGCAACTAACCGTTTGATATTCTCTGAGACAGTGATATTTTATTATGGTCTTTATGCACCTGATTTAATATGGATTTATGACAGAGGACATGATGATTTATGTCATATTGATTTTTCTATATAGGATATTAACTTGCGAATTTTTATACAACAATAAGTTTAAGAACATCTACAACTGGCTCAGGCCCCAAGGGCTGCTCCAGGTTGTGGTAAGAGTACTAGAATTCTTAAACATTGAACAACGTTTGCTTCCACTCAAATGTTGGAATGTAGTCTTTTGTTTCTTGTAAAAGAAGGCCAACCATGTAAGACTACAATCCAATAATAATAAACATGAATGTATTTGAGAAAACGTAGCTAAGTATGAGATATTATACATCTTTTCTTACAAGTTTATTTACCGAAGTCTAATTTTGTTTCCATGTATTCTACCTGTGACACAAATGTGCACCTCAGTAATAAATCTGAAAGCATGTGTAATGTATAGCTGGTATCATAGGCTCTAGAAGTAATAAGTATAGATTTCAGCTTAGCCATATTCATACCAATTCCTAATGTACCAAGTTATCATGTTTTCCTAATCTTACTATAGCCCTGGCCCCCTAGTTTTGTTGTTGTATTATTTTATTATTATTATAATACTCCAACTTTCTTTGATTTGTTGGAGCGTCCTAGTATTTGATGTGAATCTGGATTTAGCACCTCATTGTTATATTATGTTAAGTTATTCACTACTAACCTCTATTTTCTTGGCAGAATGATTAGAGATATTTTAATTTTAGAAAAGAAGCAATAAGTTAGCAGTGATGATGGTAATACAATTTTTTTTACTCTATTATTCCTAATATGGTCTTTGTAATGTTCTCTCTCTAAGTCAGAAATATTAGAGATTATGACTTGTTAGAAAATGCTCAAACATGCTAAGGATGAAGGTAAGTAATACAAATTTTTTTCACACTTATTCTAATTGAACCTTAGCTGACCTTATTGTCTCAATATTTAAATTTCTAGTCAGACAGAGAAATTAAAATCTTTTTCTGTCATAATATTTAGATTATGTTAGGCAAACATTGGTTTGCATATAATATGTGACATTATAATTCATTTTTTGACACATCCAAACAATTTAGTCAAAAAAAAATAGTTTAATGATAATGCAAATCCCTTTAAATCTAAGTTTTAAAGTAGAGATTAATTTGGGTACAAGACGAAAGGGTCCTTCTGTCAAAAATGGTGTAAAGAGCCATAAGCGACACGGTACTTAAGTGTCTTCAGACCACCGCTAGCTGGGAATCGGCCCCTACAGCTAACCCAAGTTAATCAAAAACTTGTTAAGGTTGATTAGCAAAAATTATTTAAACTATTATTCTTGCTATCTTGGCTGTCATATATATTGATTCAGTACACTAATTCTTGAAAAAATTTAGACTGTCACAATTATTAATATGACTGGTAAAGATGGATCTTCTAGTGTCAAGCCTAAAAGGTTCACTAGTTCATACTTTAAAATGTGGCAGAGTCAGATGAGTTTTGGCTCAATACCCTAGAGATTAAATCAGTTATTGATGGAATTATACATATGTTAAATGATTCTGATGATACTAAAGTCTAATCATCTAACTCAGTCAAGCCAAATCCCTAAATAAATAGAATACCATTATTTTCACATAATTTTAAGTGCTTTATCTGAATCATTATATATTCTTTGAATATATATAAATCACTAAGAACATTAAGATGCAGTGAAAGGATAATGAGGGTTCACCTATGGAACAACTTAGATACTCATAAGATGATAGATCCATGTGACAAAACTATCATAACTAGGAGTATCATAGACTCTGAAACAGTAAGTTTAAACGTAGCTTATGCTGAAGCTGAATAGCTCAGACATTTTATTATACAAATTTATGTACTTGTCATTTATTTAAATTGTGATAATCAATTTTCTTTAAAAACTACTAAAGCATGTTTCTGTGAGTTCTAAGATGAACAGGTACCTGCAACTGCACATCAAGTCGTAAAGAGCCTAAAAGGCAAAAATGTGGTTCTTGACTATAAAAAGTCATAAAAGAACTTTACAGATCTCTTGATGAAAAATATATTTACTCTTGACGAAGAGTTTGTCTAGGAAATTAATCCTAGAACCATCGAGGGGGATGGGGTTAAGTCCATAAGTAAGTCACCAGCAGTGGCAACCCAATCGAGTCTGACTGGAGATCCCAAGAAGCCGGTTCAATGGGTAGAAACAAGCTGGACTCATGTGACTATTATGGATAACTGACCCGAGATTAAAATATCATTAAAAATAATGCCCAAGTGGCTATACATGTGTACAATGATTCCCCATCCCAATGGTGACAGTGTTCCGGTGTGATTTGGTTAGGATGAGTTTTAAAACTCTTAATAGGTCCAAGCATTGTTATGCAGGGTTGACTCCAATCATAAACCCTTTTGAGGATTTAGTTATATGATAGGTCGTGAAGGCTGCGACTATGGGACAGGGCGATCCCAGACAACTCTCATGAATATGAAAAAGTGCGCATGACCAATCAAAAGTGCCACCCCGATAGACCCAAGAACCTCTAGCGTACTATGTGTGCTATTTTTCTAAATCTGGTTCAAGAAGTCTGATTCAAGGCATAGTCCATCAAGCACTTCTTCAGACAAAGACAATAGTCACTAAGTGAGATTCAAGGCTATAGTCCATCTCATCTATGCATATATATAATTGACCAGAAATTCTTTGTTCTTATTCTTCTCTCCTTTTTCGGAACTTTTTTTTGGGGGGGGGGGATTGTTAGGTACAGCTATTGCTGTGCTTAGCAAATACCAACTTCCTCTTTATTGTGACCATTTTCCCATACTTAATTCCTTAAAGTTAGAATTTATTCTCCAATGGACATTGTCCAACCCATTTCTTCTTGAACACCTTCAATAATGCTATCGTTGAAAATTCTATTCAAATTGAAATTATTGTCTCCAATCGTTACTTTATGCACATCAATGAGTATTAAATTCATTTATTCACATTTATCCTCCTCATTCCTATAAGCTATGTGCTTATACTATATATATATATATATATATATATATATATATATATATATATATTCTATAGTCCTTTCGGTTGTGACATAAAAAAAAATTCTCTCTCTACATTTTGTATATCATTCCTCTTACAAACTTCTTTGTCTTCGTCATTTTCTTTCTCTGGGCAAGCTAAGTTTGAGTCATTCTCCCAAAGCCGTGTGTGGTGACGGAAAGCCGGTAGGAAAGAAATTTAACCACTAGGAGAATTTGAGAGGATGTCTGTACATAGACCTCGAATAAACTCTTAGGGCAGTGCTTCGTGCGCGACTTCCCCATAGACTGGTAAATCTAATCAATTATTATTTTTGTTTACAGGAATCGAAGATAATAATTTTTAATATTATGTCATGTATATGTGCTTCAGTTCCGGACGCAACGCTTCAAGGCTCCAGAGTGAACTCCACGCCTTAGCACGAAGGAGGCATCCTCACCGAACGAGGTTCTCCCGCACCCTGCAAGCAATCTGGTGGGTTATCATTACATGAATGTACTGGCGGGGAGGCTTCTCGCCCGCTCGACAAATCCAAATACGTTATATAGGTTTCGTGTATGGTGGCCCATGCAGGTCATATCCTAAAATAGGGTAATACCCTAGGACAGGGTATGGAATAAAAATTGAGGATTCTAGGAAAAGCTCATTCACAGTATAGCGTCCTTATTTCAATTCTTGATATCTTTGCTGCTCAATTTTTCCTATCGTCTTTGATTTCCAAGTATTCTATTCTGATCTTTCTATCCCTTAATCTTTCAAAATGGTTCAGACGAGGAACACAGTAGGAGGCACATCAGAACCAGCTGAGCAGAATGTGCCCGAAACTCTTGTACTCCCTCCACCTCCATCTACTCCGGCAGTTACTTTAGATGGGGCACAACTACTTGGAGTGTTCCAGGGACTAGTGGAATCCCAGAAAGAACAGACTGCACTTCTGCGGACCAGCCTCTCAGAAGCTCTTAGGTCCCAGGAGTCGCCACAAAAGAGGCCAGGAAGTGCCAAAGATTTCAAGAACCTCAGACCCCTGGAATTTTACGGAACTGAAGGCATTCTCTATGCCGATGAATGGATAGAGAACGTAGAGAGACTCCTGAAGACTGCTCGGGTTCCTGATGATCTCAAAGTGGAGTCCGCAAGCCTGCAACTGTTCGACATTGCTCGAACCTGGTTCAGAGATGAACCCCAACTATCTGCTCCTGACCTCACCTGGGAAGATTTTAAGAGGCTATTCAAGGAGAAATTTTACCCCGAAGTGGCTCGGGAAGCTCTTGAAAGCCAATTCGAGAGACTGGAGCAAGGTAACCTGACTGTTGATGAGTATACTGCTGAATTTAGCAGGTTAAGCCACTTTGCGGAGTACATGGTTCGTACCCCGGAGGACAGAGCCCGTAGATTCAAGAAGGGGTTGTCTCCGGATATTCGCCTTGCTGTCACCACCAGCCGAGCTCGCACCTACGAGGAAATCTTGAGCGTGGCACAAGGCGTTGAGAGAGACATGGGGCATAAGCTAAAGCGAGAGAGAGATACCGGAAATGCGGGACCCAACAAACGCCCTTTTCAACAACAACAACAGCAACAGCAGAGGGCCCCGCAACAAGCTCAGCGTCCTCTCCCTCGAGCTCCAGCACCCCAACACCAGGCCCAGGGACAGAACCAACAAGCTGCTGCTTGTAACTATTATCATAGACCAGGCCATACTTGGCAAGTTTGCAGAAAGAGGCTAGGTGTTTGTCTACTTTGTGGCTCAGCAGCACATCAAGTGAGGGACTGCCCCACTGCTCCAGGACGCGGACAAGCTTACGTGATGACCGTGGAGAACGCGCAGACTCTGGAAGCAGCTAATGCGCGTAAGTGATTCGTAGATACCTTTTTCTAGTATTATTTTCGTGCCTATTGGTTCGTGACCTCAGCCCCAACCTAGTAATTTTTGAACTTGCTAAATAACCTAGTATGCTTTTTAATTTTGATAACTGTAGAGTTTTTAGAGGCTTTTGCTATTGTGCTTATTTTGTGTCTTGTGAACTTCAATGAATGTGTACCTCTTTTCATCATCATCTAGCGCACTTAATTTTGCTGAACTCGACTGATGCTGCTATTTTTAGCCTAGTTTTGCAAGCCTACTCTTTATCGGGCTTGTTCACAACACCTGTATTATTGAGGCCTGATCAACCCCACTAATACAAGTGTCTACTCAGAATCAGTGTACTACGGTCTGATCAACCTTAGTGCATTTTGATTCGCACTTCGCACGACTACCTTATGTGGATTGAGATATATAGTTGACTTGCATATTTGTCCCTAAATACGTCCGAGCATATCGTATCAGTTACATAACTGTACTAATACGAGCATGCGAACAAATGATTACCAGAATAGAATCTCAATCCATAACCGCCTGACAATTCCCTTTAGAATTCCTTAAACGTCTTGATCCCTATACCTCTGTTCTACCACCTCGCCCTTAAAACTCTTTATTATTGATCCTCGTCTTCCCTTATTTCGAAAAGACAAAAACCTGTGGTTGGTATAAGTTGATTTGTAGTGCTAGACATACCCCTCAGACCGGACGAATTGATGATAACCCTTTATGACTAAGACAAGACCATATGTGCTGTGTTTTGTGTTGCAGACTTAAGATTTAATACCCAAATTTATTAAGTTGAGACCTAGCTTTACTAGTTGTACAGCCTTAGAGGATATGGGTAGAATTCTAAGTTGGGTAGCGACCGCAATGTCCACCTGAGAGAAATCCGTTAGACTGTAATCAAGTGAGTTGGACAGAGAGAACCCTGCCATAATTTAAATTTCGAGGACGAAATTTCTATAAGTTGGGTAGGTTGTAAACCCCCAGATTTTGCAAGAATATTAAAATTGGAATTTTTCACAATTTTCTGGAATTTTCTGGGAATTTTCTGTAAATAAAATCAGGGTTTTAAATTATTATATGATTTTTTATTGATATTAAACAATATTAAAATATTGTGAAAATAATATTTTTGGGTGTAAAATAAAAAACTGGACTTAGGGTAATTTTTCTGGAATTTATTGGGCCTCAGACCTATTTTTAAATACCTAAAAACTTTTTAAACTAATTAATTATTTAATTAACTATTTCTATTATATTTATTATTATTATTATTTATATTATTTCTATTATTCCAGCCCAGCAGCCCGGCCCGGCCCATTGGGCCCGAGCCCGGCCCAGCCCCCTCGCGGGTCGGGTCGGATCCGCCAGACCCGTCCGACCGCGACCCGAAACCCGCGCGACCGATTCCCCCAGCCCCCACGCCGCCCGACTCTTCCGGCGAGCTCCGCGCGCAGCGCCGCCCGCTCCGGCCGGCTCGCCCTGCTCTCCGCGGCCACGTCCCCCCTCTCGTCCCGCCTTGGCCGGCCTCCTCCGCCCTATTAAATCCCCCCCTCTTCTTCTTCCTCCTCCAACTCCGACCCTAACCCTAACCCTAGCCTCCTTCTCCGGCACCCCCCCAGCCGACGAGCCACCACCCACTCGCCTCGATCGTCCGCCGCTGCCACCCTCCTCTGCTCCTCCTCCTCCGCCGTCTCAGACACCGCCAGCAGCTCGAGGTCGACCCGCAGCAGCCGGACACGCGAGCAGCCGACTCCGGCCTCCCCTCCTTCCCGCGCGCCGCCGTCCACCGCTCCGCCCAGCCCGGCGAACCTTCCCCGGCCCTCTCCGGCCCCCCTCCGGTCGGCCCCCGCCGTCTACGGCCATCCGCAGAACCGAAACCCTAATTTCCCCGATTCCTCGTGTCGTGTCGGACACGACACGGACACAAGATATCCCTGTTTCTCGAGCCAGTTCAGGTACTCGTATCTTGCACCCTGTATCTCCGTTTTCGATTCTGTAAATTTTTACACGAAGCCTGTATGACCCTCTCGGTGTCCGGATAAACTGTTCGGGGCATCGCGTCCTGTGGTGATCGCACACCGCGATCCAAAAACAGGAAAAATCAGACCCTGTTTCATCCCGGAACTGAGTCCGCCCCGCCAAACGGGACGACTTGGTCGCGTGCGGTCTTCACGGATACGTGCGCGTCATCGATACGGACGTGTGAGATTTCACGGAAGCTGATTCGGGTGTGCGTGCACACCGGAATCAACGTGTATCCGCGGACATCGCCCCGTATCCGCCTTTTCTGCAATTCGCCCTAACTTCTTGTACACTCGTCAGATCGAGACGAAACTTACGCCATCGGACTCGTAGCGATACGCTGGTCCTGTGAGTCAAGTTTGGTTTGATTCTGAGAACGTTGACGAAATCGCGTGTCGTGGGCCCCATAGGCCCCGCTCGACGGGCGATTTTGTGTTCGGCTCATCGGAATCCAAATCTGGAAGTTCCGTGGGGTTCGTATCAGCGTTCCTGACCTGTCAACACTAAGTTTGGTGAATTTGGAGATCTTTGATCCGGACACATTTTTCGGTGCAAAGCAGGCCCATCGGCGGACCCCGTTTTGATCCGAAACTGCCGTTTTTGCCCTTGTCTCCAAATTAGACCCAAGGACAGGCGTTTCTAGCTATTTGACATCTTCTGAGCATGATGGTAATGTCTATTTCAGCTTTTGGACTCATCTCTGGACTTTTCCCCCAAGAACCAAATTAATCAGATCCAAACAACAGGCAAGTACCTGCACTTCAAGTTAATCTTTATATATTGTGATAATTAATTCCCTGCCATACATGTACCCTTGATGTTTACACCTAGTGTTAGAAATATTGAATTTCATGTCCTGAACATTGGTAGTTCCTGTTTTGTTTTCATGTCGGGTGGGAGAATACCTAGAAGGCATGTAGTTTACCCTTTCCCCTGTATTGTCTAATAGATGTTGGTACACGACTGTCCATCAGCCGGATCTCGATTGTATTGTCTAATAGCCATTTATGATGGCCGGATTAGCCTTATAAACCCCTATATGCCAACTATGTATTCTAAAAACAAACACAAGTTCACACAGATAGTTCTGGTCATGTTATATTTCTTGCTGGCTATTGTAGTTCCATTTCCTGCTTCATTTAGTTCTGTTTCTCATATTTCTGTTTACAGTTTGACTCTGAGATAATAATGTTCTGTTATGCTGTTTCTCAACATGATATCAATATTTAATTGTCATAAAATATTTAGTTTAATCTTGTTGTGCACGGTGTACTTTGCTCCTTTCCTGACTGGATCTGTTGATTTAGGCGATGATGAGGATCTTGCCCCTACTTATTATGGTCCCTATGAGGGGACTGATGATACCTATGAGGAGCCAGAACCCACCCAGGAGACCCCTGCTGCTGAGTAGCTAGTAGTAGCTATCTTTCTTTTATATTCTCATCTTATTTATCGGGTTTGTCCCCGATTTCAATATTGAATTCCTGTACTTAAACATTTGAATCTGTTGTCACATTTATTTTCAGTTGTAATCTTAAGTTTCATTCTCATTATTATCTTGCCTATGTTATTTGTGAATGAGCTAGTTAGTGATTATGGATTGACCTAGACAGCGTACTACCGCCGATTCTGCGGCGTAGGCTGGACGTACCCACGCACTCGTGCCCGAATTCCCGGGTACGGGTCGTGACATCGTGCACCATATATTAAGTTATCTTTCTATTCTTGTCTTAGGATCAGTTTTATGGCAATGATGAATAGCCTAACTCGTGTGGCAGTGCACCGTGCGATATAAGAGAAAATACGGTGAGACTTACCAATTTACTATTTTTTCTTCCCTGTCTAAGGCAAACCAAGTTAATTCAAGCATGAGCATATATATAATAAATCCAGGGGCAATAGCATATGCAAACACAAGTGTTGTGAGCGAGATTATGTTTCGGGTTCACGAGTTAGTCGTATTATCAAGTGTGTTTCATAAGATGTTCAAGTGCTCCATATGTACAGGTGTGTTACTCTCATGATCATTCAGGTGTTTCAAATATTCTTAATGTGATGCAATAACTCGCACGCGGATTACCGTTAAGCGAGGATGACTTATCTATATGAACAGGAGGTCACTGGCACGGCGCCATAGAGGATGGTTATAGTCTCGAGATAGAATAACGTGCAACACATAGAACAGGATGTCACAGGTCATTCCATCCTATAACAGGCGACTATCAGGAGTTTTGTCCGGATCGGATTGGTGCCAGTGCCCCAGCGACCGTCCGGAGGAACTAAGACCTTGTGCACAAGTTGTCCATGATCATGCTAGTCTATAATCTTCCAGGCCTCAGGTCAGGTTCAGGAATAAGTCAGGATATATCAGGTGCAAGTTCAAGGCAAGATTGTTCACAATATATGTACTGACTCCCCGAGCCATTTAATTCAGTACGAGACGGGTATTGCTCCACGAGCTGTGATTTTTGGATTATTGACTTGGTGCAAATCTCCTGGTTCGGGAACTGCCTTGGCGACTTAACGGTCCCGAATACTTTCAGGTTCGATAGTTTTCCGAGAAACTTGGATGAATGCAAGACAAGGTATTGTTATACGGTTGTGGCATGAATTATGTGATAAGCATTGAATCGAGGCAATAAGTCCAAGTTAATATATAAGCAGGCAACCATTGCATTCATTTAGAATATAAGCATTTACTTTGGCACGGATCCAAGGGTAAGCCGAAAAGTAAAACCGTAAAGGGACATACCGAGCGACACAATCTAGGGTCGTTCAGTGTAGCAAGTGAACAGTGCACTACAGAGTTTACATATATCGTTCTACTCAAGGCATGGCGGGGTCTAGTTGCATAAGGCAAAGGTATCATGCAAGGGTCCATTTATAAGCAAAGTTTTATTTTCATGTTCTAACACAAACAATACAAGTTGAGATTATTCTCTTAGCAAGGTGCGTTATATTCTTTATTAGCATGCAGGGGGTGATTCACCTAGCGACCAACATGTATAGTCCATATTTTTAAGTGTGCTGGCTAAGTAAAGACAAGTTTATCGTAGCCACCCACCTTAGCGATGATTCGTCTCGATCGAGCGATACTCCGAGCGAGCCTCTTGAAAGTCCAAGCTGGAATTCCTGAAGGGCCAAGTCTGGGAATCCTTTGCCTCAAACGAGTCTTCTCGCTGAGTAAAGTGGGTCGGGTCATTGCACTTTTGCCGTTTGAATCGGCTGTCCGCTTGAGCGGAACGGGTCGTTACATTATACACCACTTAGAAAAAGTCTCGTCCTCGAGACTTCCTGAGCGCAAGTTATTCTATCGCACTATTGAATCTATCCCAAGTGTAGCAATCGGTATCATTATATCTGTTTGAACACAATCTCTTATTCGTTCCTTACGCCGTGTCGCGTGTATGCTGGGTCGGTCTCATTGAATAACTCTATCATCCAATCCAAGTTTTGGCTCGGCCTCTATTGCGCCTTAGCACGGAACATATTTTTTAACACAGGGTCCGTTATAATCCATCGTGAATGATGATCTAGGGCTGAGGCAAACTTATACAAGTCGTTATACTTGTCCACGCGGGTCTAACATTTTCAGTTGTATTAGCATTCGAGATCAGCATATCGCGAGTCTGGATCGTGCACATATTCAAAGCGTCATTCAAACATATACATGTCAACCAACATAGCGATAGCAAAGTCTGTGCACTCGAGTTCCACATATTATTGAGTATTGGATCGTGCACGCGTTCAAGGCGTCCCTCAAACATATACATTCAACCAAACTTAGAGATAGTAAAATCGGACAAGCTACTTGCGAAAATATCAAGGGTTCTCGTTTTATGAATCATGATGATACTTCCAACAGGGTCGATCAAATGTCAAGTCATTTTTTATTCCAACTCGAATCAAGTATTTGCACTATCGTTAAGCATGATCTATCCGGTCTACCGACTAGCGTCTATCCATTCGGGTCAAACATAGCACACTTTGCCGTTCCAAGTCTAACACTAAGCCTTGCTGCCCCAGTTCTATGGCTTTGTTCAAGCAATGTGTTAAAGTCGGTCACACAGGTTCTTTCACTTGGCACATGGTCGTCTGCCTAATTACTAGGTCAGCTCACAAGGTCATAGGTACAAGTCCAAGTACATGATTCATCGTGCAAATTTATCGCACGTTGCTCGCCCCAATTTCTAAGGTCAAATCATTGTTCTTTTGTACGAGATATTCTACCCAAGCTTATTTCACTCAAATTTTTAAATATCGAGCATGAATCATCCTACACACAATATCACATTCGTTCGTACATGGGTCGAGTTCGTTCAGGTAATCCATGATATATCCAAGTTGCAGGATAAGCCTAGCAATCCGCATAATCTATCTCCTTTAAACGTGTTTGATAGAATCCATCTCTACATCTAGACCACCAAGCCAAGATTCAATCCTAAACCTTTTGATTATAACTCCAAGTCGTCCAACAAGATTCACATATCTGTTCACGAAACCATCAAGCGTGATTTATTCCAGGTTCTAGGCTAACTTATCATCGAAACACTTTCGATTCAGTTGCATTCCCAAATTTGTCTTATTGTGTCGAACCAAAAGTCAAGACGATCTATCAGTTATCACACTCCGGTCTTTCGTAAGTTCGATCACCCTCGTTGGACATGAGATCACCATGCCAATGCTTCCGCTGGATAATCATCCTAATCCGGACGTGACGCATGCACGAGTATAGAGTTACGCTTGCACAAGATAAGAACGTTGAACAATATGGTTATCTTTGGCCCGATCGAGACACCTTATCATTTCACTTTTGCTCCATCCAAGTTATATATAAAATCCATCAAGTCAAGTCCGTTCATGTAGTGATTATAATTCGTCTAGCAAAATTATCCAACTTCAATGTTACCGTTCGGTAGATCCATTGTCTACTTCTAGCATTCCTCAAAGAACTAGGTTTCAAATATTCAAGCCCAAGTCTATTCCATTTTTGATGTGTTTTATTCATCGAGTTCGTTTGAAATAATCACCGAACATGTTCCCGTGAGTTTGATCATCCCCGCCGTACGTGAAATTACCACGCCGATGCTCCCGCAGGATAATCGTCTCGCTAGGACTGATTTCGAAGGTTATCGTTTCGAACTAGATTCAAGATCGTTCTTCCAAACTCCAAGTCAAATCCGTTATCGCTCACACTTATATTCGAGCGATATTGTATTCAAGTTCAGTCCATTTGTTTAAATCTGAAATCGTTCGCATGATACTCCAAGTTTCCAACAAGTTTCCTTAACCAAGATACCGATTTCCATTTCCATGAATTCCTATTTTATATAAGCCTTATCATTTATTCAAGACATTCTTAAATCGTTCAATCCTACTATCGCACGAGACCTATGAATCCGTTTGTACATTTCTAAATGATCCATACACCACTCGGAATCGAGTCACCCAATCAAATCCTCAATTGATGTTCGCATCAATCGCTAGCATATTCACCAAGTTTTTCTTAGAATTCCTGCACGATACTTAGGTATCGCCTAACAAAATCTTAGTCTCGTATATATATCCCTGATAGTCATCCAAGTAAACCATATTCGATTTGTATCTTCCGACACGAAATATCGTTCGAACTATTTTTCAAATTCAAGCACGATTCTCTATGTTCGCCTAAGCGATAAATCTGATAATGTTTCTATCGGTTGTCATTTTGAGTCCGACTTGTTTCTTATCTGAATGATATCTTATTTTCGTTTGCAACTTAGCTTTCACCAAAGGGTCTTGGCGCGCGATATTCAACACAACTTAACCGAAATGCTGTGTGCATAGCTAACCGTTTGAACGATATTCTATTCTGCACACTAACCAGCTGGATAACCATGTATGAATATTCGAATTCGTACATAATTTATAATTCTAACACGAGTCTATTTCAACATTATGTTCTGGACCTAACCCACAGATTGGGAAATAAGTTCATGAGACGACTGTCGGGTCCATATACAAGAGAGTTGGTCTTACTAATTCAGGAGCTTGCTTGTATCCAAAAGCTAGAGTCTTGCAGAAAGTTTCACGGGTGTGAATGATGGGAACACGTCAGATTGCAATCAACCAGAGTTGGAATCATCACAGGGTGAAGATGCACCTACGAAAGTCAACGGACGGTGACGACTGGTTCCGAAACAAGAGAGTGATGTGTGGAATTATATTATTGTAATGAGTTCAGAGATCTAGTTAGTCAGGATGTATTCAGTTATATAATTTGCTTTTCAGTCCCGTCGGTCAAAATCCAAATTCAATTTTTCAAAACCCAAAACAGAAAAAGAGAACATAAAGTGAGAAACCGAATAGATAGCTTATATCGGTGAGCTTATATTGAGAAACCGAACTGATAGCTTATGTCAGTTAGGTTAGGCTTTCGGTTTTGGATTTTAGACGTATTTAGCCCATGTTCAATGGGGGTTTATATCTCCTTTATTTATATGTCAAAAACTTTTTTTTAGAAAAACTTCTGCCAATAGTAATTTTTATTTCAATTTCTTTCATACGTAATGCTGATGTAGGATGAACAATTTCTATGAATTTTTTTTTTTTACATATAGCAACTCTCATTAAAATTCTCCAAATTAATATTGGAACATACTTTCAAACTAAATAATTAAATTGACCCATTTAATTTCTGTCACATAGTATAAAAATTGAGAACAATTAGAGAATATTTTTTGTGCAATTTTTATGTAGAAACTCTGACAACTATGATAAATTTTTCTTAGGCCATCTCCAATGTGGTTTTTATCTTCCATATTTATATGGTATAAACACTATTTTTAGAAAAAACTTCTCCCAACCATGGTTTCTATTCCAATTTCCATCATACGTGGCACTGGTATAGGATGGGGAATTTCTATGAGAGTTTATATATGTAGAAACTCTCATATAAATTATTTCTCTCTCATAGCAATTAATATTGAGCCCTACTTCATTAAATTGATATTTTTTTCTGTCACGTAGGATAGAAATGGAGATCTATTGGAGAATATTTTTTGTAATTTTTTTTAAATTTGAGTCGTACCCCACATTATTTAACTATATTCAAGATGCACCCCAGTGCTTTACCATAATGTACGACCCCCATACTTTTAACTGAAACTGTCACTGACCAACAGTCAACATGTTTGACCAATTTTTTTTGACCAAAATATCCATGGCCCTCCTTTCCCCCTCTCCTCCCCCCCTCTTTCTCCGGTCAACCAGCGGCAACGGCGGAGCGTGCGGGGGAGCTAGGGAGAGGGCGGGGGCGGCAGGGGGGGCGAGGCGCGGGGGAGCTAGGGGAGCGCGGGGGCGCTACGAGGGAGGGGGGGTGGTGAGCGAGTGTAGGGGCGCAACGGGGGCCGACGCGGTGGGTCGGCGCGAGCGAGAGCGGGGGCGCTGCGAGGCCGGCGCGGTGAAGCACGGGGGCGACCGCGGCAGGCTTGGGCGGCCGCGGGGGAACGCGGGCGCGCGCGTGGGGTGAGGGACAGGGAAGAAGAAGAAGAAGGGACGATATTTTTGTCCAATTTTTTTGTCAAACGCGTTGACCGTTGGTCAGTGACGATTTTTGTTAAAAGTGGGAGAGGAGGATTCGTACATTATGGTAAAGCATTGTGGTGCACCTTGAATATGGATAAATAATATCGGGTGCGACTCAAATTTTCTTTTTCTTTTTTTTTAATGTAGAAACTCTACAAAGTATGATAGAAATTTGCTTAAAGTACAATGCCAAGTAGTATAGAAACTCAATTTTAGAAATTTTCATTGAAGATGGTCTTATACTACAATGCCAAACTCAAATTTTAAAATTCTCATTGGAGATAGCCTTGCAATACAATGCCAAACTCAATTTAGCCTCATAAGGTCATCTCCAATGGAAATATCTAAAAGTTAGTTTCTATACTACTTGGCACTGTACTTTACGTAAATTTCTATCTTAGTTGGTAGAGTTTTTATATAAAAATTGTAAAAATTGCAAAAATACTTTCCGATGGTTCTCCATTTCTATTCTATGTGTCACGAAATAAAATGATCAATTTAATGGTGGTGGACCCAATATTAATTGCTATGAGAGATAAAAAATTTCTGTGAGAGTTTATACATGTAAAAATTCTTATAGAATTTTTTTATCCTACATCAATGTCACATAGAACAGAAATAGAAATTATGGTTGAGAGAGGTTTTTTCTAAAATGATTTCTATCATAGAAATAAGGGAAATAAAAACATAGCCTAAGACGAAGTGAGAAAACAAAACATTATTTAAGCCACCAAACCCTATCCCTAACAACCCGACCCGGTCCAAATCGGTCTGAGTCGGCCGGTTGGATCGCGGAGTCGAGTAATCTCACCGGCGGAGCAGCCAAACCTAACTCGTCCACGAATGATAGTACTTGAAATCTTTCTTTGATTTGGATTGATGATAAAGGCACTACAAAATACACTCAGGTTGGTCCAATTTTTTTCTCTAAATTTTTTTTCTTAAAATTTTATTCGGGACTAGCTAAAAATTTATTTAGGACTGTCAATCCTTTCAGTATGTTTCACTTTCAAAATTTTGACAGTTTATTAAATTACATACATTATTTAGAACTGTTGACAGTTCAAATTATTGAAAGGACTGTTTGACAAATTTTAACTGAAAAATAAAAATAAAAATAAAAATTTGGAATACCCGAGACATCTTTGCAGCGCATTTATCAAATACCTTCATTTGGGAGTTAGTTTCGTCCCCAAGCAACCCCGCTCTCTTCTCCTTCAACCTTCCTCCGTCCCTTCCTTCACCAATTGTTGTACACTCCCCAACATACTTTTCTTCAATTTATTACACTTTCCAGAAAATTTCCAGGTCCAACTAAAACTTTACGTTTTGATTTGTTTAGCAATGTCGCTTCTGATGTGTTTGCATAATTGCTTCTGTGGATTTTGTTTCGATGCTCGTTGTTGCGTTTCAACGCTATATAATTGAAAGGAACGGAAGTCTATCTATAGCCATATCCTCTCTCGCAGAAATCGGTGCCGTGTCCGTGTTATTGGGTCGTGTCATGTCTTGTTCGTGTTCCTGTTCTTGCAACGTAGTAGCTTGTCGAAACTGGAATGTGGAAACCCAATTTTGAATCTTAGATGAGTTATTTAGCAAGCATAAAGGGAGGAAGAAGATCCGGTTCCTGTAGTTATTTCTTCTTCTTCTTTTCATGAAAGGTTTAAGAGTCTAAGATGTGCTACTACTTCTTGAAAAGACATTCTTGCTAGGATTGTTTGTAACTTATGAGTCTGATTTTAGTCTTGGACTTTTTATGGTGCTGTAGTATGCTACTTGATTCATTTTGAGATCTTAAATATGCATTATATATTTATTACATATTCATTAGTTAGCTAGTGGAAAGGCAGCGGGACACGAGCGGGGAGGTCGGAGGATCAAACCGTAACCCAATTTTTTTTTTTCCATGTTGTGTGTAAATATATTGCGTTCTGAATAAACGTTTTGAAGAAGCCTACCCCTCCAATGTAATGCGTGCCGGACCGTGGTGTACTGTGTTCCCTTTTTTTCATTCCATGTTTCGAAGCGTTCTACTTTCCAGGTAACCATGCTCCTGTGTTGTGATGAGAGACGAGGGTTATATATTTATATTATTCCGAAAGCTAGAATCATTAACTTTTTAAGGTTCAAAAAGTCGGTATCGATATCAGACAGTTTGTATGAGTATCCGTATCGGTAGTATCGGCAGTATCGACGGTATCGGATCGGAGTATCAGATTTTTTGGTATCGGCTGTATCGGCAATATTTAAATAATTATTAATAAATTAGTAAAAAATAGAAAAATAATTTACATATTTATGCATTATTTAAGTGTTTTTTATTTTATTTTTATTATAATTGAATAAAACAATAGTCATCATGTGTATGTCTGTAGAAGAATTTGTCTCTATTTATAGTTTTTTTTTGTCTACTATTTTGGTTCTTCATTATTGTTCTCTGTTGGATTTGATATGTCTGGAATCAATTTCTATTTTTTTTTTAGCTTTTTGTAGAATATCTACTTTGTTAAAGTTCCTGTGATGATCTGATTTGATCTGATTTTTTCCCGTATCGGCCAGTATCGGTCTCGTATCGGTCCCGTATCGGCCGATACAGACAGATACGAAATTTTATGTACCAGTTTCGGCCGATTCCGATTTTTTGGCCGGTAACGGATCGACCAAGGCTAGATCCGATCCGATACGGCCGATACGTATCGGTATCGGCCGATAATTTAAACCTTGGAAACAAATTGAGGAGTCTATGGCTGCAATCGAGCCGAGCCAAGTTGAGTCGAGTCGAGCTTTAGTTTAGGGTTGATCCTTATCGAGCCGAGCTCGAGCTTGTAAGAAGATGTTCAAGCTCGGCTCATTTTTTCTCTTGAGCCGAGCTTGAGTTGCTCGCGAGTAGCTTGCAAGCTGCTTGAGCTAGATTTCGAGACGAGCTCGAGTACTAGTATTTTTTTCCATCAAGTTTCATTACAGAAACACAAGATAAATGTATAGAAATAAAGAAAATGGAACAAATAATTAAAATGACTGATGAGAACTAGAACTCACCAAGAAGAAATAGGGAGACAAATTTAGACTTTTGGTGTTTTGTTAATGGATTTGGAAGAGTTGAAGGATGAAAAATAATGGAAAAAAGTTGACGGTGCCAAGCTATAACTGAGTTGAGCCATATCGAGTCAAAACAGAGTCGAGTCAAGCCGAGTACTCTTCGAGCTTATCAAGTCGTGCTTGTTCACAAGCTTTCCAGCCGAGTTTGTTTCACAAACTCTCCAACCGAGCTTCCCATGTTCAAGCTCTGCTCGTTAAGGTAATCAACCTCAATATTTTGTTCAAGTTCAGTTCATTAAGGAAACCGAGTCGAGTCAAGCGAGCTGCTCTGTTCATTTGCAGCCCTAGAGGAGTCAGTGGATAGCAGATACTGGAAAATATTTGTTAGTCTGGGAACAGCCACCATCTCACATTTGTAATGAAAGAATTACTATGTACCATGTGGATGATTTTGTGAAGACATGGAAGTTGGACTCAATTAGCTAGAAGTTGACTGGATTCTCACGATGGCAAGCTTATTCCCAATTTCCGGGGAGTTGTAAACTCTTTGGTAATTGGTAGATTTGTAACTCTTGGCGAAAGCACACCAAACAAGATTTTGTTGGCATGTAAATATAGCATGGAGTAAAACTGCGAAGGCTGTTAGAATACCTCCAAGTTCTTAGTCGAAGCAGCGCACTGACAAATGCTATGGGTAATTCAAGTTTTGTACGATGTAACTAAGTAAAAGTTGAAGAAAGGAAGTTAAGAAGAGATAAAGAGGTGCTCCACTAAGTACTGTGTGTTCTTGGTGAATATTACATACACTTATAAATAAAGTGTGTCACATAGACATGGGATCTAAGAAGCACAAACACTCCAAATTCATGTCGTGTCGTGTCAGACATACATATCAGACAAGCAATGATACCCTGAAATACACTAGGACACACCAAAATATGTGTCAAATCAGTGTCGCCATGCCTGTAACGTGTTGTGTCGAATCCGTGTCTGTGCAACACAACATAAGATCAACATTTAGATGAAATATGTTGTTGACATAGCTGCCTTTCTTACTTTTAATTCATGGGTGGCTCTTTTTTGACTTGCAACACACTCTCTCAAGTTGGGGATAGATTTTGCAAATACAAAACTTGCTTTGGAGCTAGGTTGCATAAACACAAATATGGATTTAGATATGAATAGATTACAAAAATTTGAGAATACTACTACGGGTATGGTTTTTGTTAACATTATAGAAAAGTAGAGATGACCCTTGATGTAGTTGAATGGAAGAAATGATTCAAGTAGAGACCCTGAAAATTTGGATAAATACCTTGTTGTTTTATTGTTGTTGTAGGATGAGTATGTTATATATATATATATATATATATAGTGAATCTTAATATTGACTATATTTATGCATGATTTTGTAGCCTTAGGTTCCAGAAAGTTCTAGAAATGTTTTGATAAAAAAAATTGTTACTTTCTTATATCTCAATTATCTGACTCAATTCGGCGTTGTTATTTGGCCCGCCCGTGGGCGGACCGCCGTTAGCCCGCGCCCATGTGGCGGGCCCCTACTGGAGGTGCAGGGGGGTGGGTGGGGCCCGGATCAGTCACAGGAGGTGGGGAGGGGGGGGGGGGGGGAGCCAATGGGAGCGGGCCGGCCGCGGTCACGCCCACCATCGGACAAAATAGCATTTTTGGACTCAATTATGTCTGACGTGATAATAATAATGCAAAATCACTTTCAACCATATTTTGAATCTCTTTTGAGCCTACACATGGATGGGCCCTATATGACATGAGTGTCGAGGAAGTGTCATGCCGGATACGATACAGACACAAATATGATCCTCTAGAGGAGCATCCATACAAAATAGCTTAGAAGAGATCAAACTTTCCTTCTTGTATAGTTTTTGTGTGTGAATATATCTGGCAATCAACGTAGCTATATGAAGTAATCTTGTTTATAGCTTTTCATGGATAAGATAACAATCTATCTCAATATGTTTTTTTTTCATGATACATTGGATTAGAGGCTAACACCTTGCTGCTTGATTGTGACAATAGAGGTCACATAACCATATCAGTTCACAAGTTAGAATACATTAATCTACTTGATAGATAAATTTATACCAAGATATACGCTTGCTTTAGAGAAGTGTGAAATAGCTGCAAGTAGAATGTCCTACTGTAGGACTAGCCCAATCAGAATCATGATAACGGATAAGCTGAAGAGTCTCGGTTAACAATAAGCGAATTTCCTTGACTTGGAAAACTTTTGAGCTCTTGTTTGGATTAGATCATTGTCATATAAACTAAACTAACCTAACTGACCAATGAGGCTACAATACATAGAAAGGTCATTATAGGATCGTTATGAACAATTGTAGGTGAGTGTGTTGCTTCATCGGAAATTTCATACTGTGAGATCCTTATAATACCCATTTTTGTTGAATGTCAAATTTTAGTTTTCTTTGGCTAAAGAAGTTCTTTCTCGGACTAAAGGCAAATGCAAAGAAAGTATATTAGAACAGACAACTCCTTGATAGGAAGTTAGAAGTGTAAAAAATCTTTGATTTTTGTAATATGTGGGATGCCAATTGGCGGCCAATTGTCAACATAACCAATGCAGAAGTAAAACAGGAAAATGAAATAAATTGAACAAGGAGTTATCAACGTGAGGTTGTTGAAAGCAACCGTTTTTTGTCTAAAAGAAAAAACCCCATGAATATGAGTAAAAATGAACAATTGTATATTGTAAACGACATATCTGATCTCTTAGCATTATCTAACACGATCCGTTTCAATGTTGGTTCTCTAAATCGAATGCCAAAATTCAGTAAGGCGATAGCTCCAATGTAGATGGGCGAGGGTTGTATGGCATTAATGCCACACCTAAATTTTTTATACATTATTAATTGTTGTCATGTTCAATGGGGACACATACTTTCCAAGTGAAGCATCTCTTATTTCTTGAGGGCAAAGGTTGTCTAGTTTGTCTGGACCAAGGTTCAAAGTATCGATATTAGACCATTCCTATGAGTATCGGGATCTGCGTTATCCGTAGTATCGGCGGTTTCGGATCGGAGTATCGGATTTTTTGGTATTAGAAAGCAAATAACTATTAGTAAATTATTAACATTTAGAAAATATATTTTATACTTATGCATAATTTTAAGTATTTTCAGTGTTGTTTTTTAGTATTTTTGAAATTGAATGAAATAGTAGTCACCCTTGTCGATTGATTTACATGCGATAGATAAGTTCTCTTTTATATGCTTTTACAACCTTACTATGCTTTTACACCCTTATTAATTGGTCTTTTTCATTCAATTTTCTTTGTCGAATTGACTGGAAAAGAGACCTCAATGTCGGTATCGGTCAGTATCACCTGTTCTCAAACCGGCTTGCTTTGATCACTTGGACGGATCCTGCGCTTCCTTCGAAGATGCGCTCGACCAAAAAGGAGTTTCAACCTAATTGACTAACTGGGTAAGTAAGTGGGAAACTAGCCAGACTTAGAAGTAGTTGAACCAGTAGCTTGAGAAGCAAAGGGGGTTCGCGCATCAACCTCAACTGAATCTGGAGAGGGAGCAGAAGTAGACAAGAAAACGTCGGTCGGTATCAGATCGGGACATGCCAAACTGTATCGGTATTGGCTGTATCGGATCGGTATCGGTTGATACTGCAAACTATGGTCTGGCCTAGGATAGATATGAGGTATCACATTGTTAAAGAGTAACAAGAAAATACCAGTGGATGCAAGCCGTCTGTTCTAGTCAACCATGCATTTTAGTTCGTAAAATTAGATTGGATGCTTTGTTCTCTCTTATATTTTATCCAGCAATTTGCATGGTGCTTTTAAGCATACTCATTTTGGCATGTGAGCCAATTATTTTATTGTTTTATCCTTGATGTATCCATATCCTGTCTTGGCAAATTTCCATATTGACATTCCTACTGTGTCAAATCTGTATCAGATACATAGCTGCATATCTTCCAACATATACATGTAGTTTTATGAAAACGTGTGTTCCATAACACAATTCACTGCACAGGTAGCAAATTATTGCAACTTAATGGTATTTGAGAATTGTATTACACTCCATGATTTTTCATGCCTTACCATACTTCACTCCATATTTTTTCCAAGAGCTTTTGCTGCGCTAGCATATACAATTCTGTGTCATATGTTTTGCACATTGTGTTTATTATTATGTCATTAATATTCAAGACTGGTTGCAGTAGATATTAGCTGGTATAGGTAAATGGTGGTATGAAACAACACTTATCATATTTTGCCTAGTTGGATTGGACAATTTATAAGGTTGGGGTGAAGAAGGTATTACAAGTATATTAAAGTACCATGAGAAGGATTCATAGTGTGTTTGTTCAGCTTCAAAGCCTTAGCATAATTGAATTAGCAGGTTATACCTTAATGTTTGTGTAAGTTTAACATACAAGATATTATTATGATCCAATACGGTTAATGCAAAGGAGGAACATAGTATATTTTTCTCATAGCTAATAGAACTTGTACTTGGTGAATTTACTATTCAGATAATGTTTGAATAATATCTATTTATATTTATTTTCAAATGATAAATCAAGTTTTTGTAGTCTTTGTTGACCATGACATCCATCAAGACCCGAGATTTGAGTCATTAAAGAAAAAAAGTCCTTTTCTTTCTTTCCTTTTCTCTCTCGGGTGTCTGTTCGGGGTTGGGTGGTGTGTAGCGGGGAATAGTTTGGGGAGACAATTGCCTTTTTGATTGTGTTGCAAGGAATATGGTAAAATGGCTCAAGGATGAAGTGAATAGGAGGTTTCTCTGCATCTTTCTCGAGTAGCGGAGCTAGTTATGTATTTACATGATTGATGGAAAGTCATTTAAGGTAAGGTGGCAGCCAAAGGGGGAGATAAAGAGGTCATTGAGAGCCCCTTTGGAACATAGTTACTAGGGGCCTATCCCATATCCCATGCATCGCAATAGAGCCTCCTCAAACAGACAAATAGTTGCAAGAAAAACAAATATTGCTGCATTAGTTGGTTACTGCTTGTCCTTCTATTTGGTGCAAACCAATGATCCTAATTATTCCTATGAGTGATACCTGTGAGGTAAGTTTTTCCGTATCCTCCCTCACAACTTTGAATAATATTAGCTGAATTCTAACACTCTCCTCACTTTCTTGGTCAGCTCTCCTGACTGGACCTTCATTTAATTGCTTTCTCCATGTACCTAGATTCTTCAACATATAATCATTATGATAATCTTTTGAGCAGATACTTTGATATGGTGGATGCTTGATTTTGCTCTTTATGGACTAGTGAGAGATAATAAGTTGATTCTTTGTATATGATAACCTTAGTTTGGTTGGTTGACAGGTGGGATCCTTGCCAGGGGTGCATCTTTTTGATCAGAAGAGCTTTTAACTGCCATAAAAGGCTAAAAGAACAGTAAAGAGTTTTTTGCAATTAAAACTTTTTCTCACTTCTCTTGATTGAAGAATGCAGAACCATGTAGCTGGACAGGATTTTTCTGTATCTGTATAATATTTCATAAATAGTGTGATTACCATCTGGAAGAAAGTTAAATTTATGGTTCATATTCCAAGGTCGTCTTGTTCAGATCAAAATCTCGCGAAGAGGATGCTTCAGATCAGGTCTGGAGTGTCCACACCACGATCCAATTCTTCCAGTATATTTCTTCATTCCACCCGTTTACGACAGAAATACATGAATGTTCTCTCCTCATCCTTTAATTCTTGAGTACCAATGGTTGTTATCTTAAGTTTAATATTTCTTCCCAAAGAGGAGGTTTTAATCCACTAAAGATGGCTGCTTCAGTAGGTTCAGTGGGACACCAACTGCGTCTCGGGCTATCATCCAGGTATAGAAGTATGAACTTGAGACTCTCTATGCCGTCAACTGAAAAAGTTTCTGGAGTCAGTTGGAGAGAGAGACATACTTCATTGGTGGCAGGGGGTGTTTCTTTTGGAACGTGTTTAAGCTTTTCAACATCTGGGCCTGTTTATGCAGAATCTCCCTCAGGAAACATTAGCAAGAATGATAAATTCAATGAACAGTATGTCAGCTCTTCTCATGGCAAGAAAGTATATACTGATTACTCAATTACTGGTAAGCAAAATATGCTGTGTATTTTACTTTAGGGTTTGTTTCTTGTTATGATCCATCTGAGCGGTGTTAGTTGACTTGGGCTGACTTTAGTATATCCATCTTGAAGGCATACCGGGAGATGGAAGATGCATGTTTCGTTCCGTAGCTCATGGGGCATGTGTCCGCTCCGGCAAGCCATCACCTGATGAAGCCCTTCAAAGAGAGTTGGCAGATGAATTAAGGACCATGGTATCGTTCAGCACCGATTATTGTAATTGGATATTGAACTCTTAAAATGATATGAATATGCATATGGTCTTTATCTTTCTTGTCTTGCATTGTTCTCTTTTTCATAGTCCTTTGACATCTTGTATCTATATGATGGATGACTCGGGTTGCTGATGAGCTTGTCAGGAGACGTGCAGAGACAGAATGGTGGGTTCATATACTTTACTGGTCATGATTTGTTTATCTAGTTTCAGCTCAAAGTTTGAGGCTAATTGGCAGTAAATTAACTATCTATGGAACTAATATATAAGATTAAGATATTTATAAGCTTATTCTTCATAGAAAATAATTCATTGCTAATAAATGTGATTTTGATTGGGTTGTAAACATTTTTTGAACAGGTTTATTGAAGGTGATTTTGATACCTATATCTCCCAAATCAGAAAGCCACATGTATGGGGAGGCGAGCCAGAGTTACTAATGGCCTCACATGTTTTACAGTAAGTCTGACCTGTTTTTAGTTGTATGAGGTATTGGAGGTTGTTTGAAATTGAAAACGATGTCTTCATACAATAGTCTTTAGCTCTTTGATAAGCAAAGTTCTGGTGATGACTTCCCTTCTCACTTGTTTTGCTAATTTGATAATTAATTTTCTTGTTGTACTATTGCACACAAAACTCTATAAGTTGCTTCTATCTTGTCGAACCATAGCCTTGTTAAAGAAAGAAAATAAAGGTTATACTAGATGTTCGTTTGTGCTTGAACAAGGTAAGAAAGATTATATAACTCTTTTTTCTCCTCTTGAAAAGGATAAGAATCATGGATCTTCCTTGTGAGCACACAAGAGTCTTTAGGCTACTTTTTATTGCATCCTTATTGTTAGTGATTGCATGGATGAGTGGGAGGCACCAGCACCCAGTAGGGAGGAGAGTACGTGAAGGAATTATATGTAGAGGGTGTCTAGAAGCCTAAATTGACATTGTTAGCAATGATATAAATCGATTTTAATTGTTACAAGTTCTTTCTGCTGCTTTTGGAAACAAGTGGAAGAGAATCTAGAACACTTCACATAGGGTAGGTGGGTTTTAATGTCGTCATGCTCTTAGATTTCGAGGAGAAAAATAGTATTGCCGCCAAAGGTTTTATGGTTCTATACCTTGCGTTCTTTGAAACCAATTATAAGCTCTGTTCGAGCATTATTCTCTTTTTGAAATAAAATTAGAGCTTTATTCTGGTTGACAGATGGTCCTATTATCTTGCTCTATACCTTTATGGATTTTTTTGGGATCTATAGTAGTGACAATATTGGTGAGCAAGATATAATTCTAGCAGGTAATTTCATCATGTTTTTGCTCCTCATTTACCGATAGTATTTGTTTTCTCATTGCCATACTTTGAGCAGTGTTCACTGCTTCTCTTATTAGTTTTTTTTTTTCTTTTTTCTACTGGAAGCAACATATTACTTTTTAACTGGTTGAATGCACAACTTAACAACTCATGTTTTTGTAGGATGCCTATCACGGTTTACATGCATGATGAGGATTGTGGTGGCCTTATAGCCATTGCTGAGTATGGCCAAGAATACGGGAAGGAGGATCCTATTAGAGTTCTATATCATGGCTTTGGTCGTTATGATGCATTGCAGATGCCATGCCCGGGAAGAAGGGTTCAAAGTCAAGATTATAGCATTCTCGCAAGAGCTGAAAGACATGGGGTGAGTTGGTGCGCTTAGTGTCTGAGTATCTGTTTCATATCCCGTTGCTTTAATATTTGTCAGCTGCTATATTACATTTAGTGAGTATACCCATAAAGAAAACTCGAAGCAAAAGTACAAGTAGCTTTCATGCTGGAGTAACTTTTTCAGTTTTAGATTAGATTGTAATGCTTTACCATCGTCTTAGCCAAAACTAAATTTTGTTGTCCTTCACCCTTTATATATATATATATATATATATATATATATATATATATATATATATATATATATATATATATATATATAAAAGTTGGATTTGGGTTGAACCTCTCCTAAAAAAACCAAATAATTTTGGATTTCTTTTAAGACATATAGGTCCAGTCCAATATCGAATCTTACGGATCAACTTCAGTTCGAATCACACTGCATTCCCTGTTAGAAATATTGTCTTTTACTTACTGAAAAATTTCAGAATACAAAAATTAAAATTAAACAGATTTTACCGGCCTCTGGGGAAGTCGTGCACGAAGCACTGCCCTAAGAGTTTATTCGGGATCTGTGTGCAGACGTTCCCGAAGCTCCTAGTGGTAAAACCCCCGCACTACCGGTATCTCGTTGCCGCACACGACTTGGAGAGAACGACCAGAACTTAGCTCTGCCCAGAGCTTGGAGACGATGAAGATCGAACAGAATGTCGACAGAGATTTTTCGTAAAGAATTTTTATGAGTTATTTTCAAAGAAACACAGACGAATATATAAGACTGACGGTCTGAATTAATTTTCGATTAATTCAGCCGTTACACAGAAGAATTAAAAGAATGAATCTGGACACTGAAAATTGTAACGGTTCAAAACATTTGTAACGTTCAGAAATTAATTCCAACGTTCAGAAAAAATAAATGAAAGAATGAAGAGGAGTAAAAAGAATTTTAGGGTCCCAGCCCGAACCCGAAGAGGAAATCGGATCGGCATTCGGCGTCCGCAGATGTGGGCGCGTACCCGCACCCCTTACGCGCGCCGAACCGAGCCGAGCCGGGCCGGGCGGCGGCGGCGGCGCGCGCGTGTGGCCCAAGGGGTTCCCCACACAACAACTTAATAGAGCAAAGGAGAGAAACTAATATATGTACACAAGAAGGCTGGTGCATCCGATGTGGGACTAAAGAAAGAAAGAGGAATTTGAACTTTTGCAAGAAAACAAAACCAAAACCAACAATTCCCCCCCAAAAGGTCAAGTTCCGAAACAGAGATAAGAGTGAAGTAAAATAGAGAGAGAGAGAGAGCATCTGGGCAGTAAAATACTAAGCATAGATGAGATGGACTACAGCCTTGAATCTCACGTAGTGACTATTGCCTTAATCTGAAGAAGTGCTTGATGGACTATGCCTTAAATCAGACTTCTTGAACCAGATTTAGAAAATAGCACACATAGTACGCTAGAGGTCCTTGATCTATCGGGTGGCGCTTTTAAATGGCCATGCGCACTTTCCACATTCATGAGAGTTGTCTGGGATCGCCTTGTCCCATAGTCGCGGCCTTCACGACCTCTCATATAGGTAAGTCCTTAATGGTTGGTGATATGAATCAACCCAGCATTACAGCTTGGACCTATTAAGAGTTTAACCTCATCCTAACCATATCACACAGGAACACTGTCACCATAGGGATAGGGAGTCAATGTACACATGTACAGCCGTTTGGGCTTTATTTTAATGAGATTTTAATCTCGAGTCGGTGTTCCATAAAGTCACCTAAGTTCAGCTTGTTTCTACCCATTGAACCGGCTTCTTGGGATCTCCAGTCAGACTCGGTTGGGTTGCCACTGCTGGTGACTAACTTATGGGCTTAACCCCATCCTCCTCGATGATTCTAGGATCAAAGTCCTAGACAGACCCTTCGTCAAGTGATCTGCAAGGTTCTTTTCTGACTTTATATAGTCAAGAACCACATATTTGCCTAGTAGGCTTTTTATTGACTTGAAGCGCAGCTGCTGGTGCCTGTTCATCTTAGCATTCACAGAATCATGCTTTAGTAGTTCAATAACAGATTTATTATCACAATTTATAGAAATTGCAGGAACAGGACTAAGAGAAACAGGTATATGCATAATAAGATTTTTAAGCCATTCAGCTTCTGTGCAAGTTGTATCTAAAGCTATCATTTCAGAGTCCATTGTACTCCTAGCTATGATAGTTTGCTTGCAAGAGCCCCAGGAGATTGCAGCTCCTCCTAGAGTAAATACATATCCAGTAGTAGATTTTATATCATGTGAGTCGGTTACCCAGTTTGCATCTGAATAACCTTCTATGATATCAGGGTGCCTAGTAAAATGAAGTTTGTAATCTAGGGTGCCCTTGAGATATCTAAATACCCTATCCAAGGCAGTCCAATGTGACTGATTTGGGTTACTGGTATATCTACTCAGTCTCCCAATAGCAAATGCAATATCAGGTCTTGTCCTGTTTGTTATATACATAAGGGAGCCTATCATCTGTGAATATTTATGTTGTTCCAAAGGTGGTCCTTCATTCTTTTTCAGTACAATACTGCTGTCATAAGGAGTAAGGACAGGTTTCTTATCAAATAACTCAAACATTTTTAGCATTTTTTTCAATTGAATGTGCTAAAAATAGAGTATAACCCTCTTTGCCTTTGGTCACTTGCATTCCTAAAATTAAGTTGGCTTCTCCTAGGTCTTTCATATCAAACTGGCTAGATAAATAGTTCTTTGTAGTATTTATCAATTCCAGTGATGAACCTAGGATAAGAATGTCATCTACATACAAGCATAAAATGACACAACTTTTACATGTACCTTTAAAGTATATACATTTGTCATACTCATTTGACAAGAAACCATATTCACAAATTACTTTGTCAAATTTGTTGTGCCATTGTTTGGGAGCTTGTTTCAAGCCATAGAGGGATTTTACTAGTCTGCAAACTTTCTTTTCTTGACCTTTAGCAATGAAACCTTCAGGTTGGTCCATATAAAGTTCTTCCTCTATATCTCCATTCAAAAATGCTGTCTTTACATCCATTTGATGGATTAGCATATCATGAATGGATGCTAAGGCCAAGAGAGTTCTAATGGATGTGATCCTAGCTACAAGAGAGTATGTATCAAAATAATGTAACCCTTTCTTCTGGGTAAAACCCTTAGCAACTAATCTAGCTTTGTATTTCTCTATAGTACCATCGGCTCTGAGTTTCTTCTTGAAAATTCACTAACCTATTGGTTTATTCCCTAAAGGTAGATCTGTTAGAAACCAAGTGTTATTCTCCATGATGGAGTTGTATTCACTGTTAATGGCTTCTTTCCAGAAGGGAGCATCAGGAGACGACATTGCTTCTTCATAAGTTGAGGGATCACCCTCTATCAAAAAGGTGAAGAATCCTTCTCCTAAATTTTTCTCAATCCTATTCCTTTTACTCCGTCTTGGTTCTAAGTCTTGTTCAGATTGAGAGCTAGGTATTTGGACATGAGAACTAGTAGATGGTATGGAGGAAGAGATTGAAATTCTATCCTTAAAAGGAAATATGTTTTCAAAGTAAACTGCATCTCTTGCTTCTATAATAGTATTGTTAGAGATTTCATTTACTTCTGAGTGAGTCACTAGAAATCTATTGGCATAGCTGTCTAAGGCATATCCTATGAAAACAGCGTCTACAGTCTTGGGACCAATCTTCCTCTTTTTAGGTTCGGAAATTCTGACTTTAGCAAGGCATCCCCAAACTCTAAGGTAATTAGTCCTAGGTGCTCTACCTTTCCACAGCTCATAGGGAGTCTTATCTTTTGTCTTACTAGGAATTCTATTAAGAATGTAACAGGCAGTTAAAAGGGCTTCTCCCCATAAGTTATCAGGAGCACCAGAGCTGAGAAGCATGGCATTCACCATATCTAACAGAGTGCGGTTCTTGCGTTCAGCAACTCCATTAGACTGTGGTGAATATGGAGCAGTTACCTCATGAATTATTCCATGTTCTTCACAGAAGTTAATCATTTCGTTTGAGGTATATTCTCCACCACGATCAGATCTAAGGATCTTAATCGTCCTTTCTAATTGATTCTCAGCTTCAGATTTGTAGATCTTAAATCTATTTAGAACTTCATCTTTGGTTTTGAGAAGGTAGATATAACAATACTTTGAATAATCATCTATAAATGTAACAAAGTATTTTCTACCGCCTCTGGTCAAAATCCTATTTGAGTCACATACATCACTATGAATAAGTTCTAGAAGGTCAGAATTTCTTTCTACAGATTTGAAAGGTAATCTAGTGTGTTTGGCTTGAACACAAATCTCACATTTGTGTTTGTCATCTATTGGAGTCTTGGGAATAAGATCTAAGGTCATCATTCTTTTAATAGAACCTAGGTTCACATGACCTAGTCTGCCATGCCAAACATTTGAAGATTCTATATTAGAGACAATGAGAGAACAATCAGTCATTTTATTCATTGTACTTAAAATGAAAAGACCGTCTTTTACAAAGCATTTTCCTATAAAAGAGTCATGCTTAGAAAAAACTACTTTATTAGCCTCCATTACAATTTTGTATCATGAGGCTACAAGAAGGGATCCACTAACTAGGTTTCTCCTGACAGACGGCACATGAAGAACATCATGAAGAGTTAAGATTTTTTCTGATGTCATCTTCAGGTTAACTTTTTCTCTTCCAATAATTTGTGCCGTTGAGCCATCTCCTAGGGTCACACCTCCTCCACTTGATTCCTGATAGTTTGAAAAACAGGAGCAATCAAACGAAACGTGAACATTAGCTCCAGAATCCAACCACCAATCATCAGAATGGTAAGAGAGGTTAATAAGGGGTTGAAAGCTTACAGACCTGAAGGAACTCGAAGAACCTTTGTGAAGCATGTTCGCTTCTGGTCTAACTGAGCCCTTTCCTTTGTAGGAGGTCTGGACAGCTTCCTTCTTCCTATGGTAGCAATTGATGGCCATATGGTTTGTTTTACCACACACAAAACAAAATCTCTTTTGATCCTGAGTCTGACTGAAGTTTCTAGGTTTTTGGTTTTGGTGATGATGGTTGTGGTGGTTAGGCTGAAAGTTTTTCTTCTTCTTGAAGAAATTCTTCTTGGGTTTATAAGAAAAATTAGACTTGGGTTTTCCTTGGCCTTCTACAAGGTTTACCTTAGCTTTAGATTCAGTCTTAGGCTTAGACCTCAATCTAATTTGTTCTTCGGTTCTAATTTTCTTTAGGACTTGATTGTAGGTAAGATCTCCTTGTGTATGGATAAGATCCTTAGCCATATCAGACCAAGAGGGAGGTAGCTTGTCTATTAGGCATGCTATTTTATGTTCATTGGAGAAAGATGTCCCTTTGGCTTGAATATGTCTAAGGTATTCTTGGAATTCATGGAGCTGGTCATTCATTGGTTTGTTATCTACCATAAAATACCTATTAAAGGTTGAAGAATTAAACATTTCTATTCCGGCATCATCACAGTCGTATTCATCTTCCAAGGCTTTCCACAGTTCTTTAGCGCTCTTGTATTCAAAAAATATATCATACAAGGATTCAGATAATGCGCTTAGAATTCTATGAAAACAATGGAAGTCTATCTCTTTTGGGGTTTTTGGTTTCGATGAGGTGGACACTCCTATGTCAGACTCAGTTTCATCAGAATCATTTGTGATGGGTGTGGACCCATCAATGGCAGAAATAAGTCCTAAGGTCGTGAGCCAAAATTTTATTTGGCTCTGCCATCTCTTGAAGTATGAGCCATCAAACTTAGCACGTTTTGCAGTAGAGGATTCCTCCTTACCAGTCATGATTGCAGTCTGAAAAATATAAATTTATTTAATAACAATGTCTAAGATAATAGTTTAGGTGGTCTTTGCTAATCAATCTTAAAATCTTTAGTTTTTCAAGTGTTGATCAACTCAGGTTAGCTGTAGGGGCCGGTTCCCAGCTAGCGGTGGTCCGAAGACTCTTAAGTACCGTGTCGCTTAGGGTTATTTACACCCGGTTGACAGAAGGACCATTTCGGCTTGTGCCCGAGTTTGTCTCTACTTTGAAACTTTAGATTTGAAGATTTTATTTGCAATTTCCTTTTACTAAACTATTTTCTTTTTGGTCCTAGATTGTTTTCAAAAATACTAAGTGATTAAAAATTGCAATTGACAAATAGTTAGAAGCAAATTTCTAACAACTGTTTTGAGTTAACGATTATGGTCAAAAAGCAAATATTAAATATGGTTATTTGCTATGGTAAATATATTGAATTTTCTAGAATAAAAATTAAGCTACTGCAACTTGGATTTCTAAAGTACGAATTGTTTTGAAGGATTGGTGAATAATGAAAGTTGATCTTATCATAACAGAGCACAAATTGATTAATGATGGAAGTAAATATTTAAAAACAGTAACTATTTGATGAAAAACAGTAACTATTTGACGAAAGTTGATCTTATCATAAATTTGGATTTCTAAATTACAAATTGCATTTGATGCTTTGTGTTCGATACTATTTGATGAAAAACAAGTCTAACAGTAACAAATAGTATTTAAAACAGTAACTATAAATTGTAACAAAATAGTTAGGAAAATTTAAAAACAGTAAGTATTTAAAAGTTAACAGTAAGTATTTAAAACTGTTCGATACTATTTGACGGTTAACAGTAAGAACTTTGTGTTCGATACTATTTGAAGGTTAACAGTAAGTATTTAAAAACAGTAACAAATAGTTAGGAAAACAACATTAACTATAAATTCTAACAAAAAATAAACTCTTAGATTGTTAGAAATATTGTCTTTTACTTACTGAAAAATTTAAGAATACAAAAATTAAAATTAAACAGATTTTACCGGCCTCTGGGGAAGTCGTGCACGAAGCACTGTCCTAAGAGTTTATTCGGGATCTGTGTGCAGACGTTCCCGAAGCTCCTAGTGGTAATACCCCCGCACTACCGGTATCTCGTTGCCGCACACGACTTGGAGAGAACGACCAGAACTTAGCTCTGCCCAGAGCTTGGAGACGATGAAGATCGAACAGAATGTCGACAGAGATTTTTCGTAAAGAATTTTTCTGAGTTGTTTTCAAAGAAACACAGACGAATATATAAGACTGATGTGTAACGGTCTGAATTAATTTCCGATTAATTCAGCCGTTACACAGGAGAATTAAAAGAATGAATCTGGACACTGAAAATTGTAACGGTTCAAAACATTTGTAACGTTCAGAAAAAATAAATGAAAGAATGAAGAGAATTTTAGGGTCCCAGCCCGAACCCGAAGAGGAAATCGGATCGGCATTCGGCGCCCGCAGATGTGGGCGCGCACCCGCTACGCGCGTCGCGTCGCGTCGCACCGAGCCGGGCGGCGGCGGCGGCGCACGCGTGTTGCCCAAGGGATTCCCCACACAACAACTTAATAGAGCAAAGGAGAGAAACTAATATATGTACACAAGAAGGCTTTGGTGCATCCGATGTGGGACTAAAGAAAGATAGAGGAATTTGAACTTTTGCAAGAAAACAAAACCAAAACCAACATTCCCAACAAGAAAGCATACCTAAACTAATACACTAAACAAATACATGTGACACACCGACACCCGACCTTACCAAACATTCATCCGTATGCAACAAATGTCCATCTAACTATAGCTATTGTTTCTTCTTCCTTCACTTATTGTTTGGGTTTTCTACCATGGACCATGGACAATGGTCTATGATCCATCCCAAAAGGTTGACAGCCCATCAAATTTGCACATAGATTTCGTATGTTTTCTATAGTGTCTATATACACATAAATGTATGAGCATATCACGACCTATGGAAACATTATTGATGATTCTAAAGGTTGGATCAAGTTGGAGCTGTTTGCAACTAAATTCCGTAAACTAGTGCTTTGCAATAAATTAGAGTGAGTGTCCAAATTTCAGTTGTACGTGGACCAATGGTAATTAAGTTGAAAATGAAATTACAAACTGAAAAATTGTACCCTATTATTTGTAAATTTTTTTTTTGGGACTAAATTTCAATTTGATACCCTCAACTATTCAAGTTTTTCATGTTAATACCATAAATTTTAACATTAGACAACTTAATACCTCAACTATAATTGTAAAACTTAATACCCTAACATTATTGACGAAAAGTTTTAAATGACATAAATATTTTCCTCATTTATGGTCACTTCAAATACACACATGGAGATGGAGGATAATTTGGTCAAAAAATTATTATATATTTTTGTTGAAACAAATAAATTAATCCCTGACCAATATTCAATAGTTGAGGGTATATATTGATATGATATTAAAGTTTATTGTATCAAATAGAAAATTTTGAATAGTTAAGGGTATCAAGTTAAAATTAAGTCCTTTTTTTTGTGGACAAATTAGAAATATCTCAAACATCCAAAACAAAATGAAGGACATGATGCTCAAGGGTGGCCCACTATTTTTATTCTTTTTTTTCTTTCCGTTTTTGGTATGGTAAAATAGAGAATAAGAGAAGGGAGAACACATTTGTTGGTGCATATATATGGAAGCAAAACATGTGCATTGAATGAAATGCTAGGCCATATGAAATGTCTCCCTTGGCACAACATGGACCATGATGGCCTCGTCTGTGTTTCTTTGTTTATTATGTAAGGGGGGGAATGGTTGCAAGGCTGTCATCCATGTGGGTCTTGCATGCTCATCAAAGAAACTATCACTTTGTTGCAATTTCTTCATAAAAGAAATATAGCATCTAATAAATGCCGCAATTGGGTGATTCAAATCAAATTGTGTAAATCATGTAATCAACTGATTTTGCTAGTTTGTGTATAAGCAGGTGATCGATACAATTATACACGTTTTTCTTTTTCTTTTTTCTTTTTTTTGAATTCTATAATTATACACGTTTTCGTCTGCTTCCATTTTCACTTGCAAAATAATGGACAAATTGAGATTTGGTAGTGTAGGCAAATTCTATAAAAAGAAGAACATAGACGAAACAGAGAGGTTACGACGGTTTTAGGTTATTATGAATGTTTGAATTAGTGTATAATTAAATATTTTTTATTTATAAATTATGATATTTTTAGGCAAGAAAGTGTTTTATCAAAATATTAGTATTACTCCTAATATTTGGATTATATATTAGGGTTAGTTAGATCTTGGGTTCTAGAAATAATAAAAAATTAGCGTTTAGGTCTGACGATGTTCAACTTAAAAGTTGGATCCTGACATGACAGTTGATCCATGTTGACCATATAAAAATTGTTAAAAGTAATTTGAATTAGAACTCAAGAAGGACAATAATATGTTTATGGGACCCTAAGTCTAATTAAGCCTAAAATAACATATTTTTTGGTGGTCAACACGGGCCAACCATCATCTCATGGCCCAATTTCTAAGCTGAACTTTTTTATAAACCACACGCTAAAATTTGAATTTTTTTTGGCCCGATATATTAATATAGATATTATATACAGTTTATTATTGGTTTGGGGAATTTATTTTTATTTTTATTTAATCTAATTCTCTAACTTAATGAAAGTTCTAGGCCACTTACTTCCACAATCTTCAGTGGGGTCCTATGTTCCTAACTCGGATCTACACTATAATTAGGCCAAACATCTTTGGTTGTTGAACCTGGGTCCACATTTAGAAACTACAAACAAGAAGGCCCCCATTTGTTTGGTTTTGTTGGTGATCTTGGATTATTGATCTTAAAATAAGCATAGCAAGGGGCCCATAATTGTAGCCTTTGCCATTTTGAGAAAGTTTCAGTGATTGGAGTGATTCAATCATAGCCAATTTTAGGAAGTTTGTGTACTTTGGTTAAGGGGTGAGAATTATTCGGTTTTTGACCAAAAATCGAATCGGATCGAAATTCGGTTCAGTATGAAAAAGAATTCGGTTCTATTTTGGTTTTAAAATACTAAAAAAATTTATTCGTTTTCGGTCTTATGCAATTATGTAAATATCTCAATTTTTTGTGTGCATATTTTGTGATAAAAAATGTGTATATTTTGAAAATAATAATTCTATGTATACGTTTTGAAGTTCAACATTTGATACAATTTTGAAATACAATAAATGTGTGTATAAAATTATAACTTTTAATATAATTTAACCACTATTCCAACTTTGGGTTCGATTCGGTTTTGGATTTTTAGAATTTTGGTTTATTTGGTTCTGACTATTTCGGTTCGGTTGAAACCGAATAAACCGAATGCTCACCCCTATTTTGACATGAGAATATGATAGCCATAAGTAATAATAGCTTAGTGATTTATAACAACATTTTAATTACTTTGTTGGAAATGCGGTGTGATCCAACTTGGAGTTAGCCCATGAGTTACGAAATTGGACTGGACCTATATGTCTTAAAAAAGAATTCTCATATAAGGCCTGAACCAATCCCAATTACCTATATCCCATGATCTCATTTTCTATCCGATATGAGACTAAACTATCAACTCTATTGTCATCCTCTTTGAATGCTAAACCGGAAACGAGGTACAATGGAACATACTTAAGGGCACACAAAAGGACAAAAAGGGGAGAGGAAAAAAAAATTCATCCATCTCATACAGAAATTATTTAGTTGGACGGACTCATTATATGACATTGGTGAATAGTGAGCTCGTCCAATGATATAATGATACATGATAATATTTACTATTTTTGATAATTCTATTTTAATAATATTTGACGATTGTTTGATTTTGTTGTTGTTGATATTATTATGTGTTATTATATAGGTGGACATGCTCACCATACACTACTGTCACGTTGTGAGTCCGTCCCAATGATTAATTTCTCTATCTCCAACCACTGTACAGTAAAGTTCTAAATAAGTAAAATATATATATGTCCATGAAAACATTTTCTTCGGAAAAGTTGCAAGGACATTTTTTTTCCGGAAGCAAAATAAATGTGCATAAAAAACTTTGTGAAAATTAGATGCTTGCAGAGTGCGACTTTATGATGTTTGTCGGGGTGAGCGTTCGATTTTATTCAATTTCAACCGAATCGAAATAGTCAAAACTGAATAAATCGAAATCCTAAAAATTCAAAACCGAATGAACCGAAATCCAAAACCAAAATCAAACCGAAATTAGCCAAAATCAAAACCGAACCGAACCGAATAACGATTCGGTTTATTCGGTTCAAGTTGGAATTATGGTTAAATGATATTAAAAATTAATTTTTATACACACATTTGTTGTATTTGTGTCCAAAGTTAGACTAGTTGTTAAACTATCAAAGTTTGACTTTAAAACACATACACAGAATTGTTGCTTTCAAAATATACACATTTTTATTACAACATATGCATAGAATTGAGAGTATTTACATAATTGCATAAGTCTTATTCGATTTTTGGAACGAAACTGAAACCCAAGATCGAAACCGAACCCGAAACCGAAACCGGAACCGAAATTTTAGTATATTTAAAACTGAAATAATTTTTTTTAAACCGAACATAATCTTTTATTCGGTTAGATTTAGTTCTATTTTGGTCCAAAAACTGAATGATGCTCATTGGGTTAGGGTGATTTTTATGATGGTTTAGTTGCGTTATGGATATTAGAATTTGAATATCATATTCTAATTATCATCCCGTCACACAAATTTGGTTGATCACCCAAACTTAATGTCTCCCCGTTGACATTAACTATGATAATTATGTTGTATTTCAAGTTAAATTAAAATTTGAAATTGTCAAAGTGATGTATGGATTGTGAGATCATTTAATTGACATGTATCAAGTTTAGGAGGTCTCTGCCAAATTTTCAGAACGTAACTAAGTTACGTAATAGTTTGAGTTTGGAGTCAGACCAGACCATGTATATTAAAATTATTTATGAATTGAAAATTATAATTGATCATTGACGTTTGATAAAAATATTAAATTGAATGTAGATTATTAAATGTCTTAACAAATTTATGACATTTGACATTTGTAAGAACCGAACCAAATTAAAAAACTGAGGATTTGGAATCGGACCAGACCGTGTATATTAAAATTAATTATGAATTAAAAGAAGTTTATAGATTGTAGCATATTTTGTTTAATGTATATAACCAATTAAAATAATTGAACGGGTTGGTTTGGATTCAGTTTCATAAGTTCAGATGGTCCAATTTGATACTTAATTTTAGAGAATCGAAGAATGACGGACAAGTAATAATGCTTCCCTTTTATCATCACCTACTCTTAGTCGAGAGCAGATATGTCGTTTTCTATTTCTGTCTCCTCTCTATTATATGTGTCCACTCTTTTTTTTAATATCGACTAGGACCCACATATAATAAGATAGAAACAAAAATATAAGACTAACAAATTTGGTCTACTCTTAGTCTGATTTTATCTTCCCAACCTCTGCTTTCTTTTGTTTCTCATTATAATTTATTTATATATATGTTTCTTTGTAACGTTTCAAAAAAATAAAGAGTTCGACGATTAATTAATACATAGTAAAGAAGAGTTGATATAAATCTATGGTAGGTTCGGAACAAAGTTTTGTATTTTTAGGAATCCACTTTCTATATTTTTTTTTAAATTAATGAATTTAACATTCCATCCATATCCATGTTTGGTTAGGTTGGAAATATATATTCCAAAAAATTTAAGTTTTGCATTCCCATGTTTGGTTCTGACAGAAATATAAATATTAATTTATTTACTTCTACATAAATATCCTTTTATTAATTTCATGGCAAATTTGTTTGTCTTGTCCTCCTTTGAGGTAGAGGCTGTTTGCACGACGGAAATCTTTGGAAGTATGAAAGTGCCAATCTAAAATTTACAAACGTATTGCATCTGTAGCCAGTCCGAGTTATCAAAAATTGTTTGGTTGTGACATATTTTGTCCTTTGAAAGTGGACTAGTAGTCACTTGCGCAGCTCTTTGGACAATGGACTCACAAATCACAAACCCCCAAGACGTGTCGGCCCATGAAATTGGGTCGTCCTAATCGAAGTTAAATTTGGTTGTCCCTTCCCTTGATTCCAAATAGTGGCGTCGAAGTTTCCGATTCTGACGGCGATGTGGAGCTCGAATTTCGAACTCCTTTCCTTATCGTCAAACTTATTCGATAAGTATGAAAATAATTGATAGTTCTCAAGAAAAAGTAATGTATAGACTTATTTTTCTCTTCATAATGTACACATATTTTCTATTCTAAAATTCTATAAATTTTTAATTTCACGTCAATTCTAACTTAAGCATCATGATGGGGAATCTTTACAGCATTAATGAACATTGAATAAAATGATGGGGATCCCCACCATAATTGAAATCCTTGTATGCTGACATATGCTCAATTTTATGCTGATCAACCTTAGGAAACTTAGCATAATATGTTCTCAAAGAACATGGAAAAGTGCAACGTATCTTAGGATCTGATACTCTCTCTACACATCCTCTTATCATTTTCCGTTGTGCACACAAATCCATAGCCTGTCTCCGAAACCGCAACGAGCATCGAATTCTGACCCAACTTGCACTTGGTTGGCCCATTTTAGAGTGATGATGTAGGAAATTCGGATTTGAAAAGAATATCAACTTCACGTGTTTGGTTGCAGACAAAATTTACTATGAATGACATGAACAGTAAAATCTTATCTTCCATCACTTCCTCATTTTGACATCTGAGTTTTTTTTTCCCCTCCTCTGAATTGGTTCGGATTTGAAAAGAAGATATCCCGCTACACGTGTATGGTTGCATACAAGATTTACTGTGAAATGAAATAAAACAGTAAAATTTTGTCTGCTGCCACTTCCTCATTTTGACATCTGAGTTTTTTTTTTTTTCCTTCTTCTCTCTTCTTAAGTGGTTTCTGTGAAGTATGAAATCCTAATTTTGACATTAGATGTTTCGTTGGAGAATTAACCATCGTTACTTTTAACACTTTCAAAATGGTAAGAACTACAAAATGTTATACTTTCCAACTCACTTTAACAGACATCCAAATACCAAAATTTAGAATTTTTCACTTATAATATCGACTTCTTCAAAGCATCCAAATGAAAAAAAATTAAAAAGACATACATATGCATGTCGTAGGTATACAAAATATCAATTTTCAAATATTCTATTTTGTTATTTTTTGTCGAACCAAGCAGCCCCTTAATACAACGGTCAACCTCTTGATGAGGACGTTAGAGGAATCAAACAATGTTAGTAGGCTCTTGATGCCAACATTTCGCGAATAATCTACGCTAATATATCTTTCGAAGCTCTAAGTCGTCTAAATAATTTGTTTCAATGGATCTTGAGCACTTTAGTATCATGTGCTAGGAATTTTTTTTTTTTTTTTTTTTATGTGCTTGGATCTATAGATTATATGGTTCTAAAGTTTCAAGCGCTACGTGTGCTAAAATTGTTCACATAGTTCTTTAATGATGATCGGATTACAAAAAATGTTCATTGTTTGTTTAATTAATGGCATCTTAATTACTAATCATAGTAGATGTCCTTTATTGTAAAGTACATAGAGCTATAGAATATAATATTTTAACTAAGAGAGGAGCTTTAACTAGAGAAGTGTGAATACGTAAATGCTACTTAGTATAGTAATATTTATAAAGCAAGGACACAAAGAAAATTATTATTTTTATCCTTTTTTTTCCGGCTAAATATTCACAATTATTTAAGTTTTTCAAGTTGGTATACTATATTTTAATATTATATTACTAAATATCTCAACTTAAATTAGACTACTTATGATTCTAATGATGTTAATGAAAAAGATAAAATGATAAAAAAATTCATTAGCCTCTAATCAGATACTTGGGTCGTTCTTTTTTAGCACGTGCAAGTTGTGCAACCGCACAATGTCCCATAAATCGAAAGGCTCGAAACTTTTTAACCTTCGTATATATTACTAATGTGAAATGTCTATTTTTAGATCTAGGCCTTCCAATTTTTTAGAAACTGCGGTAACATAGCTCTTAGAATGTCAGAAAATGTCTCTTTTTATAGTTGTTAAAAAGATCATTTTTTGTATTTGTACAGGGACCATAGAATGTTAGAAACGATCGTTTCGCATACCATGTCCGTATGGGTTCAATAGAATGTGATTCATGCATATCTTGATCCTAGGGTTAAAGATTCTACACTTAGGGCCTGCTTAGTTGGCCGATTTTAAAACTATGAAGAGAAAAATTTGAATTTGAAAAGAATTTCTCCAACTTCACGTATTTGGTTGCAAACAAGCTTTACTGTGAAGTAACATAATGTCACGACCTGCACCCGGATATTCGGGCACGAGTGCGTGGGTACGTCCAGCCTACGCCGCAGTGTCGGCGGTAGTACGCTGTCTAGGTCATATCCACAATTAAATTAAACTCTAGCTCATTCACAATAATTAAATAGACAAGAAAAAATAACAGGAAAAGGAATGCTAAGATTTCATGAACAGAATGTGACAATCAGATCCAGAGTTATTACAAAACCAGAAATTAAATCGGGGACAAACCCGATTACTAGGATGAAAGGAAATAAATAACTACTGCTAACTACTCCGCAGGAGTAGTCTCCTGTGTGGGAACCGGCTCCGCAACTGTATCACTTGCTGCCTCATAGGGGCCATAATAGGTGGGGGCAAGGTTCTCATCATCGCCTAAATCAACGGATCCAGTCAGGAAAGGAGCAAAGTACACAATGCACAACAAGAGTTAAACTAAATATTTGTGACAGGTAGAAAGAACTGACTAAGCATCATGTTGAGAATATGCATAAATAAGTAGTAACAATAACTAAGAGTTAAGCACTAACAATCAGGAATGTAAATAAACATGATTAATTGCTATAAACCAGGAATATGAGTAAAACAGGAATAATGAGACAGGAAATGTAACTGTAACAAGACAACAGGAACGGCAACAAGACAAGAAACTATGTGCGTGAACTTGTGTATTTAGAATACATAGTTGGCATGTAGGGGTTTATAAGGCTAATAAGGCACGCCATAGGCCGCTAGCAGTCAGGAATAACAAGTATAAGGCTGAGGGTACAGTCGCGTACCAACAGCTAGCAGTCACGACAAGGGGGAAAGGGTAAACTACATGCCTCCTAGTATTCTCCCACCCGACACGAAAAGCAAGACATGAAATTCCAAAATCTAACACTAAGTGTAATCATCAATGGTACTAGTAAAGCAAGGAATTAATTATCATAATATAAAGATTAAACTTGAAGTGCAGGTACTTGCCTGATGTTTGGATCCCAACTACGGTTCTGTTCTCGGGGAAATTTTCAGAAATGACTCCGGATGCTGAAATAAATATTACCATCATGCTCAGAAGATATCAAATAGCTAGAAACGCCTGTCCTTGAGTCCAACTTGGAGACAAGGGCAAAAACGACAATTTCGGATCAATACGGGGTCCGCATGTGGGCCCGCTTTGCACCGAAAAATGTGTCAGGGTCAAAGGTCTCCAAATTCACCAAACTTAGTGTCAACAGGTCAGGAACGATGATACGAACCCAACGGAACTTTCAGAATTGGATTCCGATGAGTCGATCACAAAATCGCCCGTCGAGCGGAGCCTGTGGAGCCCACGACACGCGATTTCGTCAACGTTCTCAGAATCGAACCAAACTTGGGTCACAGGACCAGCGTATCGCTACAAGTCCGATGGCGCAAGTTTTGTTTCGATCCGACGTGTGTACAAAAAAGTTAGGGCTTGATCCAAAAAAGTCGGATACGGGACGGTGTCCGCGGATACGCGTTGATCTCGGTGTGCACGCACACCCGATTCGACTTCTGCGAAATCTCACACGTCCGTATCAACGCTGCGCACGTATCTGTGAAGACCGCGCGCGACTAAGTCGTCCCGTTTGGCGGGGCGTACCCAGTTCCGGGGTGAATCGGGTCGATATTTTTCCTGTTTTTGGATCGCGGTGTGCGATCACCACAGGACGCGATGCCCCGAGCGGTTTATCCGGACACCGAGAGGGTCATACAGGCTTCACAACGCAATTTACGGAATTGTAAACGGGGCAGCGAGGATAAAGATATGAGTACCTGAACAAGACTCAGAAACCCGAAAATTCTCGTGCCCGTGTCGTGTCCGACACGCCGACACGATTATGAGAATTAGGGTTAGGGTTAGGGCAAACTGGCCGGAGACGGCGGCTCGGGCGGCGGAGGAGGCCGAGGCGGAGGGGGCCGGGGCTAGGGCCGAGGGAGGCGGCGCAGCGGTGCTGAGGCGGAGGGCCGGTGGCGCTGGGGTCGCAGGCTGCGGCTGTCGAGGTGGCCGGAAGCAGCTGGGAAAGGGGAGGAAGAAGGAAGAGAAGAGGGAGGGGCCTGGGCGGAGCTGGGCAGCGTCGGCCGGGCTGAGGTCGACGCTCAGGGCGGAGGGGAGCTGCAGTGGGTCGGCCTTAGGGTTCCGGCGGGGTAGGCTGGTGAGGTGGTGGCGGTCGAGGCGAGGCCGGAGAGGGGATTAAATAGGGCTGCCGGGGTGAGGGGAGGCCGAGCAAGGCGGCGCAGCGGGCGGGGTCAGGGGCAGCGGGTGGAGGCGCGTGGCTGCGGGCGCGGCGGACGCGCCGGTGGACGCGGGCAGCGGGGAGAGGGGGTCATGCGGGTTAGTGGGTGCGGGCTAGCGGGTCTGGCCGACCCGCCCGACCCGCTAGGCCGGGGCTAGGCCGGGCTTGGGGCTGGGCCGGTGGGCCGGGTCCAGTGGGCCCCGGGCTGGGTTATTTTAAATAAAATAAATATTTAAATAAGTAATTAGAAATTAAATAAATAATTAAATCAATAATTAAATAAATAATTGCTTTATGTGAAAAAAATAGGTCCGGGGTCCGATAAATTCCAGAAAATTTACCCTAAGTCCAGTTTTTTCATTTTACACCCAAAAAATATTATTTTCATAATATTTTAATGTTATTTATTATCAATTAAAAATTATTTAAAAATTAAAACCCTGATTTTAATTACAGAAAAATTCCAGAAAATTTCAGAAAATTGTGAAAAATCTCAATTTAAAATTCTTGCAAAACTGAGGGTTTACACATAAACATTAAATTTTGTCTGTCACAACTTTCTCATTTTGTCATAGAGATTTTTTTCTTCTCTGAATTGGTTTTTGTGAAGTGTGAAATCCGTCGAACTCGAGTGACCCTTATGGTTATCGGGGAGAGGTATAAGATCCTGACTGGGTGACGGAAGATCAGTGGATCGAGCTAATGAGACATTATTTTTTCTATTTATAAATGGTACGAGTTGGGGACAATGGGCCCAAAAGGCATGCAACGCAGCATGCACAAAGTCTCGAGCGTTACACTCTACGTCTCAAGAAGAAGAAGAAGAAGAAGAAGAAGAAGTGTGAAATCATAATTTTGACATCGAATGTTTGGTTGGAAGATTAATCATCTCTACTTTAACACTTTCAAAATCATAAGAACTACAAAAAAAAATTAATACTTTTCAACTTGCTTCTACAACTATCAAAACATCAAATTTTAGAATTTTTTACTTATAACCTCCACTTCTTCAAAGTACCAAACGAAGAAATAAAAAAAAAAGTGTACACGCACGCAAAATATCAATTTTCGAATTTTCTTCTTTGTTGTACTTCGTGGAACCAAATAGTGTTGGATTGTATCTCGTTTTCGAATGAGCCCTCAAAGGGGGATGACAGAGTTGATAATCTAGTATCGAATAGGAGTTGGGATCACGAGATATATATAATTTGAATTGATTCATGCCAACAAATAGTCCCATAATGTGAGGGTCAACCTCTTGACGAGGACATTAGAGGAATCAAACAATGTTACTAGGCTTTTGATGCCAACATTTTCCGAATAATCTACGCTTCTTTCGAAACTCAAGTCATCCAAATACCTTGTTTCAGTGGATCTTGAGCACTTTAGTATCATGTGCTTGGATCTATAGATTATATGGATTCTAATGTTTCTAGCGCTACGTGTGCTAAAATTGTTCACAAAGTTATTTAATGATGATTGGATTATTAAAGTGTTCAGTGTTTGTTTAATTAATGGCGTCTTAAATTAATCATAGTAGAAGACCTTTAGTGTAAAGTACATTGAGCTATTGAATATAATATTGTAACTAAAGAAGAGCTTTAACTAGAGAATGTGAGGTAGACATGAAAACTTCAAAGAATTTCGTGCCTGTCTCACGGACAGATGTAAATGCTACTTAATATAGTAATTATTATTATTGTTTTAGCCCTTTTTCACTATATATTCTTAATTATTTAAAATTTTCTAATTGATATCCTATATTTTACTATTATACTACTAAATATCTCAACTTAAATTAGATTACTTAAAATTCTAGCGGTGTTAACGGAAAAGATAAAATAACATAAAATTTACTGTACCGATAATAATTTTATATTTATTAAGTATAACAGTAGAAGTTTAAAAAAAATTGAAATTCCGATAGATATCGCCAACTGAGTTGGCCAAAATTTGAAGAGCTCGATTTTTGCCAACCCAGTTGGCGAAAATTCAAATTTTGGACGGGAACACATGGATTTTCGCCAACTGAGTTAGCAAAATATGCTCCATCCGGTCGGGGGTTGGGTGGGTTTAAGTGGGTGGTTGTGTATTGGTTTGTGCTCGGTTTAAATGTGGTTTAGTCAATAGTCGGTTTAAATGTGGTTTAGTCAATAGTCGGTTTAAATGTGGATAGTTACGGTGGTTGGTTTAATAAGGTTGGTGGGTGTTGGTGTGTTTTTAGTATAAGGAGAGGGAGGGAGGAAGAAATGATGCAGGAAGTCAAGAAGAATAATAAGCAGAGAAGAGAAGGAGGAAGTAAACAGAGAAAAGAAGATAAGAGAAGAGAAGGGGAACGAGAAGAAAGATTTGTAATATTTTTAATTATAATTGTAATCATGTCATTCTAGTAACAATTACTATTTTAACTATTATAATTGTAATCCTCATGATAGTAGCCATGCTAACACTAAATATTTGATTATATATTTTAACACTAAGTATTAAATATTGCAGATGGGTACCCAAAATGATGGACGTATTTCGGGAGGGACTACCACAGATATTATTATCCAGCTACGTGAGTTGCACATTTCTAGTTTAGTATTTTCTGGACAGGTATATTAAAATTGAATTATTTTAGTCAATATAATTTATATTTTTTTACATGTCTAATAATAACATCGTTTATATATCTTATATATAGCAATACGATTATCCTGATACGTTTCAAGCACGAGAGCATGTCGCATGGCGTTATGAGGACGACGTTGGGTACTGGATGTTGACTGAATAACAACATGCTATGGTGAACGTATTTTGTTTTGATCATATTGATCAGATACATCTTCTACGTCACGATGAAAACTTGATCTACAGTTTAGTTGAGCGGTAGTGTCCCGGAAGAAATACCTTTCGGTTACCGTTCGTTGAAATGACCATTTTGCTAGTAAATGTGGCAAATATCTTAGGATTACCTATTACGGGTGAACCTATAATATTTAAAAATGATGAATCATTTTGCGCCAAAACTATGATTAGGAAGTACTTAGGCGTGGAGCCGCCTACTATATATGGTAAAAGTTTCGTGCCGCTTTCGTGGCTCCGTCACAACTTTATGCACCTAGATCGTATTGGTGAGAAAGAAATCTTAGTGGATGCGGAACGAGTAAGTATAACATCTAATGTTATTATTTATGTAATATATATATATATATATATATATATATATATATATATATATATATATAGTTTAACTGATATTCTTTTTTTATTATATGTTCAGGTTACTGCTTGCACCAATGCCTACTTACTAGGTCTAATCAACGGAATTTTATTTCCAAACTCCGGATTTAGGACAAATTTATGTTTTTTTACCTTTTCTAGAAAATCTGACAGAACTTACCCGTCATGCATGGGGAGCTTCTGTGTTGGCATATCTGTACAACTCCATGTCAAATTTTGTGCATTTTACTTCAGTGGATAAAAGACAGAAAAATTTGAATGGATGTATGACATTATTACAGGTATAAAATTTTCATATAACTTTATTTACTACAGAAATATGTACACTTACATGATATATTTTTTCTAGGTTTGGTCCTACGAGAACTTCAGTATCGGTAGGTCAGTCTCCCGTATTGATATCGAAGATGGTGTATTTCCATCAGCTTTACGGTGGATGATGGCTGTAGCTGATCCAACTCGATGTGCTCACAAGGATATCGCAGTATATCGGGCCAATTCGATTCACTAAGGTTTAACGAGGTAAAAGTTTTATAGTCTCTTATATTTTTTTTTATTTTATACAGTAAATATGTTTATTATCTTATAATTTTTTTGACATGAAATAGGTAATTTTTTTACTGTACCGGCTTGGGCAGAATCCTCTTGAGTTACAGACAACAGCCTTTGGATTGAGTCTACATAGATTTTTCATAATATTCCACGATAAGATCATTTATCATCCAGCTGATCGTATTATGCGACAGTTCTAGATGATACAACACATTCATGATGAGCCACCATATTTCAATCGTGGTAAAGGCAATGCAACTACCAGTGCACGTAGATTGATTCCTGGATGAAATTCTAGATTTGAGACACATAAGGTGGGACATTTGTCTCAAATGATGTCCTCTATTGATTATGATAGGTTATTCCAAAAGTTTAACAAAATTTACTTCAAAAATTATAAGAAATCATATGCTCATAATTTGTAATGTTGCAGCCTACGGTGATGATGCATATAGATCTTGGTGGGGAGCTCCTCTTATCAGCAACAGAGCCTACTACTATGAGGAGTTTCGATTCCAACATCGAGCAATAGATGATTATAGTCTCCGTGGCTATTATGATTATGTAGAAGGTCTGATACGTTATTTTTATATGAAAATGTCTATCTCCGTAGTACTTATTTATGTCCTCTATTGAATTCTATTTAATATTTCAGCTTCCAAATTTAAATACCGTATACCAAAATTATCTAGTAGACGACTCGTTGCGCACAACGGTTGGCAAATTTTTGGCTGCTATACAACGAGGTCCGACTCCTCCGAACCCTCCCTTACTTATTCCAGGAGATTATCCTCAGGGTCTTGTTGCACAATGACAAGCACGCCCCCTAGGAAGTATACCTCAGTTTGGTATCAAGATGATAATCTGCCACTGCAAGATGACGATGTCCCTCAGTGGACTGGTGATGGCACTTCTCAGGCGACGGCTGGTGCGGGCACTACTCATTGGCCTGACTAGGGCACTTCTCAGGCGACGGTTGGTGCGGGCACTACTCAGTGGGCCCCCGAGGAAGATTCTCAGTGGGATAGCCTATTCGCCCCCGGAGTTACCAGCTGTACGCATTTCTTGACAACTTCATCAGCACCGATGCCATCTCAAGTGGAGGACAATCAAGGAGGTGGTGATGATGCGGCCTCGGAGAATACACGAGAAAAGAGGGACCGACTAAATCTAAGAGATTGATCGTGTAAACCCCCTCACCCAAAATTAGGCCTACTTGGCTTAGATAGAGAAACTAGGGCTAGTTTGAATCCAATTAGAAATAGAACACGACATTTTATTTAATTATACAATATTTATATCACTTAGTGCACCTTACCGTTCCTTCGATAATTGGAGCACTATACTAGCTATTGCCTTCCTACAAATTTTATACCCTTATCCTAGACGTGCCCGCCATCTATTCTGACCTTTGTGTAACTTATAATTATTCTCTCTTGTGCTACATTTTAGTCGCACAATATTCGTCGCAGACGTTATCATTTAATTCTAAATAATTCTAACTTTGTATCCTTGTGCGTTCCAATCGAAATTGGAGACACAATCTTGACCCGTTTTGTACAACCCAATTAATGATAATATTCTATTCTGAGTCATCTATGTTCATGACACTTGTGTCCCACCTAATTTTATCCCCATGTACTTCTAATTAATTCAAGAACACCTTGCGCATTTATTTTAATTAATTTAACCCAATTTTTATCTTTGCATAATTTTTCAATTGTTGGATGCTTTTATGCAAAAGTGCATTGAGATGTCCACACCATTTGACACAACCCATGAAGAAACCTATTTTTCATTCACATAAATTTTTCTCATGATTTTCGGAATGTGCAACACACAAACATTGCCCCCCATTTAATTCTAGCCTTGCATTTAAATAATGTAAATTATAGCCCTCCAAACATCCCAAGATATTGACCAAGGCCCAATCCCAAAGATGTTGACCAAGCCCAAAATTTTAGGTCAAACATTCAACCCTCCTTCACATGTATAAATATCACTTTTCTTTTATTTTCACAAAACCCATCCCTAAACCAATTTCCTAGCCGAATACCTATCCCCTATTCCCTGTTCACCATCCCCAACCTCCTGATTCATCACACCTCTCCTCTCACCGACCGGAGATCCATCGGAGAGCGACTGAACAACCTCCACTCCGACTCCTTGAGCCGCCGGGCAGCAAACCATCCTGTCCTCCTCTTTCCGCCGTCGGGCCTGATCCTGAGCCGCTGCACCCTGCCGAACCCACGACTTCCCTCGACCCGCCTGTGTCGAGCCGCTGCCAACCCGACTCCTCCACGTTCACCGTCCTCCGCCTCCATTGACGCCAGAGTTTCCGTCGAGACCGAAGCAGTCGACTTTCCTGCTCTCTCCTCCTCCTCAACCACACGCCACCAACCTCCACCACCTCTTCATCTTCTTCCTCCCCTTCCCCGTTGACCTAAGCCCGACCACGACTCATCTCCCCGGCCATCTCCCCGCAGCGCCGCTAAACTCCCCCTCGACCTCCATTCTCCCTACTCAGCCTTCTCCTTCCTCCCGGAGCCCGACCCGACCACCTCTTCATCCTCCCATCACCACCACAGCCCGCTGGACCACTGCCATCGACATCACCATTACCACCAGCACCACCCGAGCCTCCTCCTTCTTCCACCCTGTCCACCACCTATCACCACCATTGTCCTCCCTGGCCGGACCCCCTGGCCGGAGCAATATCCTCATCCCTGTTATCATCATCATCACACTCATCCCCATCATCACCATTCATCATCATCATCAATCACCATATCATCATCATCAATCACCATTCATCATCATCATCAATCACCACATCATCACCATTAACAACTTCAACATCCCAATCATCATCCTTGTCATCACCATTATAATTATCATCATCAACATAACCATCATCATCACCCTAAACACCTTAACCTAATCATCTCATCATCACCATCACATTAACCTAATCACCTATGTGAATCAACACCACCATCCTCATCATCATCAGCAGTAACCCAATCATTATTACCCTCGTCATCGTCGTCATCGTGGACTCGTCACCCTCGCCAAAGACAACCTGCAGTTGTCACCCCGATTTTCGTGCCTGTGCACGCCAACCCCGAGGTTCGAACCTATCCCTCTTCTCCTTTTTATGTGTGCTTGTGTATATGCTATTAGGACATGAGTATTGCTTTATGACTGTTAGTTGACTTCAGGCCCTGAGTCGGTAAAACCCAAACTCGTATATATATACGTATGCGTACACGTATATTATTCAGCTTGGTGTGTATATATATATATATATTCAAATGGGTATGTATATAAATTATTGGTTATATTGTTATATAAATATATTTATATATAAGTAGGTAATTAGATGATAGTAATAATTAATGATTGTATATGTATTTATTCTGTATGGCCCTAGGTAATTATGGGTATTCCATATTCCGTTTGACCAAGTGACCCTAAAAGACCTGTTAGTTGACTGCCTTGTGTACATTAATGTACTAGCTTAGACACCTGATTAGATGACTGTCTGATTATGTACAGTACTTGAAGACGTGACACCCGCGTAATTAGACGCGCAATTGACCTTATTAGTTGACCAGTGTCACCCCTAGCGTACACTCTGAGTCCAGTGTATTAAGGTTGTATATGTGCTAGTGTAATGACTGATGTTGTATTGTGTTATATCATATGCATATAGGACTATTGGATTGTTCTGCGCGACTTCTGGAGCAGGTTATTGGTACTATGCACCTTTCTTGCCAGGCAAGTATACCTTGTCATTGTACTGTTATTCATATTCCATATGTTGCATGCATCTTTATTTTCTGTCATTAGTTTATATATTTTAACTGCTATATAAAATGCGCGTCCAAGAAAACTTAGGTGCAACGACGGTGTCGTCGTAATTTGTTTTTATTATGTATATGCATTGACCTTGTTTATGAGACTGCCCTATCATCATGAAGCATCATTAGGTTTCATTGGCCGTGACACATTTCTTACACGAGTGTGAGTGTCATATAGATCACGGACTGCGTGACAGGTTTGGCCTCATGTACGTATGGGACGTGCGTTAGGGATAACTGCTGTTAGAAACTTTGCATGTTAGTAGACTTGGCAGTTATTAGAGGTAATATCGTGTCATGGATGTGACATGCTTAGAGCATGGGGTAGGGAGAACAAGAAGTACCGCATTTGGGCTCCTTTGCAATTTCCTTTTGTTCGCCCGGACGCTCCACCGGAGATACGGATGGTGATGACCCCATATATTACTGGCGGCCTCTGTCGTTCAAAAGACGACATGCTTTGTAGGCCCCTGATTCTCCGAGAGAATCATGCCAATCCCATTTATGGCCAGATAGTCCACTTGTTAGAAAGTTGTTCTTAAACTGTATTCACTTAGACGGTTAGGCAACCCCATTGGATATTTATTTCAGTACTTTATTGGCATGCTTCTATGTATCTTGTTATGTCCCTCTGAGGACCTGGTCCCTTTTCAGGTGTAGATGTTCATGAGTATTCGCAGGAGTGCAGATCTGGACTTGCTATGTATATTTCGAGGAGGTCTCTCTTCGAGCGCCTTGATTGTTAGTTGATATTCTTATATTGTGCTTATTGTGCTTGCTTTTATATTCTAGTTCGGTAGTGGATTTGTTTCCACCCGACTATCATCTTTAGATACTTCATATTGAGATCTAGTTATATAGATATTGGTTATTTATTTATATTCGATTTTCTGTGGATGAGATTTAGATTATGCCTGTGACTTGTGATAGTTTATACCACTTGTGGATTTGATATTCATAATACAACGTACACATGTGTTATGATTTTCATATATTGGAGTTGCCATATACATGCGTCTGACATGCTTACGTGTCCTAGTCCTATGTATTTTGGGACTGGGGCGTGACAGATCGTCCGAACAATCGGGAATTAGCCAAGAGAGGTCGATGAAATTGTTATATCTGTATCAACTTTATTTGAATGTAACTTTCTTCTATTTCAATGGAATTACATATTGTTCTCATAAAATGAAACTATTGAAAAAATTACGACAATGCCTTCATTCTCTTGGTTGGTTTGTACATCTTCTTCTATTGTGTCATAAACCATTGCAGTTACTACATCGAAGAGCTCTTGAAGCTTGATCATTCACTTTGATTCGGTTCTTCTTTGATCTTTCCGCCTTGCGTCGTACATCTGGTACTCCAATGTGACCTATAACCAATGTATTTTGGAGGTTGTAATGGACTATAATTGGCTCCAGATGCGGCTCATATACGCTTCTTAATGCTTCCTTAGAGAAAATACCTGGATAAAAACTCTCGATGCTAATATTTTTAGACTTACACGCACAACATGCATGTACACATGGAAGCAAAGTATGATACCACTTTAAACATAAACAAAAATTTTCATCTAAGTCTACAACATATGTTCTATTTATTTTACAATCTAATATTTCAAACAAATATCTAACTATATTCAACATTTGCAGCCGGTATTTTTCTTTTATGATAAGAGCCATAGTTTGTAACACCTTCGGACAATAATCAGTTTGAAGATTTTCAGCTTTTGCCTGTTCTTGTCCTGAAGTGTTATAATTTTGGCTCGAATTTCATCAAGTAGTGTCGTTATTGGTTTATCACGTAAATTTTTTATCCAGTTATTGAAGCATTCAACAAGATTCGACGTGTGAATACCTAATCTGGGACAAGGAGAATAAGTTGTTATTCAGTGTGAAAAATACGAGTTTCATCATTTACTCCAACGAGCTAGTTGTAAACATCTATGTTTTCAGTTTTAATTTTTTTTCAAACAATAGTTAGCATCTGTTTCATTATATCATCTATCAAGATAATCTAAACTATGTTGAAAATGTGGAAATCTAAAGACTTTTTTCAAATTTTGTTTAAAATGTTGAATAGAAAAAAATGAGGCGATTATGGAAAGATATCATGTATAGCCCTTATCAATCCTTTTTGTTTATCTGATATAAAAGAAATTGTATTCATGCATCAAAATATTTTTGAAAAGATGTTCTCAAACCGTTTAAAAACCAAGTTTAAGATTCAGTATTTTCACTCTCAGCAACAGTATAAGCAATTGGATATAATTGATAACTTGGATCATGAGCACAAGTAATAAATAAAATACCTTGATATCTAGAGGAAAGAAAAGTAGCATCAGTACTAATCACAGGTAAACATCCCCTTAAAATAAATAATTTTTTTTTAAATCTATTGTCTTCTGTAGTCTGTATAAAATATTGGCTACATGAATTTGTCTCAATAATTCTAAAACCATACTCTTCAAGACTACTATATGCATCAATATAACTATCATTTATTTCAGATAGAGCAAGTTTTCTAGCTTTCCATGCTTTACAATATTTAATATATATTTCGTGTTCTTTATATATATCATTTACAAAATACGATGGACTATACGACTGATTATCTCGAATTTTATCAATAATCTTATTTTAACCCATATAGTAGTAGCTAATGGATAAAAACCTGTTGTAAGTCCCCCTAAACAAGAATGTACATTTTCTAGCGTAGTAATAACAAAACATTCACCTTTACCACTTACTTTAGCGTATACTCTTCAATTACAACTTGAATCATTATATTTATATACAATCCCACTAGCATTATTTAAAGTAGCATGACAAGTAAAATTATGTGCAATTGCTAATTCACTAATAAAATATCTAAATTCAGAACGATTATCAAATTTTCTTCCAATGATTAATCCAGAAATGCTAACACTATCAACATTGCCATCAAATTCATCATCTAAATTTCCAATTAAATCATCATTATTTTCATCGTCGTTATTACCATCATCTACTATATGTTCTTGTTCAGTAAATGAAATAACTTGATGAGAACAACTAGGAGTAATATTAACTTGATTAGAAGCACGCATACTACTTACAATATTATTTCTAGGTGGTGGTGAAGTTACATAAATATTAATGTATGTTACTTGTACATTAACTTCTAGAATAAATTTTCATGCTTGTTCACTAACTAACTTTATACTATTAGTTAAATAAACATGAACCAATATAAATTTATAATCAATAGAACATTGCTCAACAATTTGATTACGTAAACTATCAAACGAAATATTTTGACCAATTAAAAAAATTTCAGTTAAACCTCCTTCATAAACTAACCCATTTATCACACTTCCAATCGAACATAATATTGTTAGACTTTGATCCATGACAAGTGAATGAGCTTCTAAATACAGTGAGTGAGCTGAAGTAGCTTCTGTGGGTTGAGTGAGAATGAATAGCAGAAAAAATGAAAGAAATTTATAGATATGAGAAAAAAAGAGCCGTTGTAAAAATATGAACGTTACAATATGAACATACCAAAAAAAAAAATCAACAAAAAAATAACACAAAAAACCAACAAAAAAAAACTAACACAAATCAAACCAACACAAAAAACCAAACCAAATCAAACCTTAAACATAAAACCAAAAAATTAAATAAAAAAAACCAACCCATCACATTTTCGCCAACTCAGTTGGCGAAAATCCACCTATTCCCGCCCAAAATTTGACATGTCAGATTCCACGTCGATTGTTGTCAGATTTTCGCCAACTAGGTTGGCGAATATTGAGCACTCCTAATTTTTGCCAACTCAGTTGGCGATTTGTATCGAAATTTTAAATTTTCTTAAACTTCTATTGTTATAATTAATTAATATAAAATTATTATCAGTACAGTAAATTTTCTGATAAAATAACAAAAAAATCCATTAGCCCTTAATCTCATACAATTGTTGTTTCTGAGTATGTACAAGTTGTGCGATCGTACATTATCCCATAAACCGTACAGTCCAATTTTTTTTTAACCTCTTGACATATTACTAATGTGAAATATCTATTTTTAGATCTCCGCCTTCTTATTTTTTAGAAATTGCAGTAGCATGCTTCTTAGAATGTCAGGAAAAGACATCTTTTTTAGAGTTGTTAAAAAAAATTGTATTTGCACATGGTCCTTAGAAGGTTAGAAACGACTCTTTCTTATACCATGTCCGTATGGGTTCCCTTGAATAGGATAATGCGAAAACCCAAATTCTGGAAACATAAATTCAATTTTTTTAGAAATTTACACAATTAGTCATTCTCTTCCTCTTATTCGGTCTTATCCTTGACCCCATCATTATCCATTACCAAATCTAAGGAGGATTTGAAGGTCTTGTTGAAATATATTTATTTTCTATGAATTTTACATGTTTATTGTAAAATGTATCTATTTTTTAAATTAATTTAGAATTTTTTAAATCTATTTTCTGGTTAAATTTTTACTGTAAAATGTATGAATTTTGATTCTAGAATTTTCTTCATCTATTTTCTGGTTAATTCTTTATTGTAAAATGTATTGATTTTGATTCTAGATTTTTTTTTTTTTTTTTTTTAACGAATCTTCTGACTTAGAAAGTTTCTGACTTAACGACTTTCTAACTTGGGTGTTACTGACTTAGGGTTTATAATATACAGAGTATATATAATTTTCTTCTATAATTATGTAATCCATAACTTCTAAAATTCTATGGTGTAGATTTGTGATTTTTTTTTTATTACCCCAATGCACATGTGATGTTTTTGCTAGTGTATAGGGAGGCCATTGGGACAACAAAACATCATTAATATTTTTTAACACAAAAACAGTGTTGTCAAAATTGTACTGGGCTTACGATTGAACCAGATCGGATCGAATCAGATCTGATCAGAAAATTGACCCGATCTGACTTGAACCGGAATTTTTTTAATGAACCGACAAATTTTTTTTTTTGAACCAGATTTTAACCGATGAACCGGCCGAACCGGTTCACGATTGAACTGGCCAATTCAGATTTTTATAAAAAAAAAACTCAAAATGTTTATCATGTTAGATTTGGACCATTTGATACTTGGTTTGGTTTTGAGAGACCTTATAGTTGTAAAATCAAACCAAACAATATATACTAAAAACCAAATCGAACCAAACCAAATCAAGAAGTAAATATGGATATCTTACATGATTTACTTTTCGTAAATGGTCTATTTGAATTCCGGTTGAACCACGGTCCGATCTGTACGAAAGATTTTTGGTTCGATGATTGGTCCGGTTTCTAAAACATTGCACAAAAGCGTGCACCACCATAGCATAGACGACAAATGTCAAACAACAAGGTGAGAGACATTGTCAGCATCAAATCATCCGTCCCTGTTTATGGACCTCGGAGGCAGACTTTGCCACGGTGGTCGCAAACTCGTTGAAGCTGATGACCCCATCTCAGTTTGTCCGCTTCGTTTGGCGATAATAGACAATTATACTGACATCCGATATATTCTGTTATTCTCCGTGAGACATTTTAGTTTCGAAACTTTCTCTGACTGAGCCGATATTGTATGATTCCTTAAAGAGATGATTTAATGTGATATACGATCTTCTTACCTATGATAGCCATACGTACAAGTCATGCTCCACAAATCATCCATTCCGATCAGACAAAGCAAGTCTGCATCATCGTTCAAATCCCGCAATCTCTCGTACAGCTCAGAACAAATCAACTGATTCAATCCACGATGCCAACACAATGCATCCGCCCACAACGAGACAATACACCGATCACAAAGAGCTCTGCATAAATCTTTCGCATGAAAACAAGTCCAATCAATCCTCTTCGCCCAACAAACCATCATAATACGTCGTGCGAAGTGGGACTTTACACAAACTAGGTGCGAGTAATATTCTGTTTTAGATAAAAAATTGAACCAAACCAAACCGAACTGAATAAGATATTCGGTTCGATTTGAAAAAAAATGGTTCAGTTTCGATTTTGAAAATACTAAAATTTCTTATTCGATTTTGGTTTTAGATTTTTCGTTTCGGTCCAAAATTGAAAACAGAATAATACTTACGCAGTTATATAAATAACCTTAATTTTATACATATTTTATGATTAAAAATGTGTATCTTTTGAAAATAATAAATAATAAATTCTATATATTATTTTACAGTCCAATTCTGGTAATTTAACTAGTTCAACTTTAGGCCCAATTTTAAAATCCAACAAACGTATGTATAAAAATTATATATTTTTAATATAATTTAACCATAATTTCAACTTTAAGTCCGACACATTAAATAACAAGAATAGTCCATCCGAACAAACAAAATAAACCAAAATCGATTATCGGTTCATTTTGTTTCGGTTATGGGTAATTTTGATTTTATTTTGGTTTTTGATTTTTACATGTTTGATTTATTTAATTTTGTCAATTTCAGTTCGATTGAAACTGAATAAACCGAACGTTCACCCCTACTTCAAACTTTGTTGAATGTTTTAATAAGTGGGTTAAAAATTTACGTGATAAATCAATAACAACACTATTTGTTGGTATTCGAGCCAAGAATATAATACTTCAGGACAAAAATAGACAAATTGCTGAAAATCTTGAAACAAATTATTGTCTGAAGATATTAAAAACTATGACATATATCAACAAAGAAAAATACCACTGCAAGTTTGCGTATTGATAAATTTTTTGTTTGAAATATTAGATGCCACTTATAAGTACTTATTTGTTTTTGAAGTGCAAAATGACACTTTTAAGGAAAAAAAAAAAGCCATTTACATGTGGTTGCCATTTATAAGTGAAAAAAAATACGTTTACTTAATGTCACATTTAAAATCTTGGTTGCCACTTAAAAGTAGCAAAAACAAACAACCCCTTAGATGTAGATATTATTTTATTTGTGCAAGTGTTTTTTTTCTGTTGATAATTGCCGAATGGAAGTTAGAGGACGTGTTTTATTTGATTGTGAGAATTTAGAGAGAGAAAAAAATCTTATTTTGGATATTAATTGAATTTCTTTTTTGAGATTTTGTTTTTATTAATTTGAAGTCTTTCAAGTTTAATGTATTATTGCTCTAGCTAAAGAAAAAACCCTAGGTCTGCCCTTGTCTCCAAGTATCATCAAAGGTAACCTTTATCTCCGAGTACTTTCAATAAACAATAATGGCGGATATAGGGTGATGAGTACTACACTAACGATCTGTTTGGATAGCAGTAACTTTTTGAAAATGTAAAAGTAATATTGTAGCATATTCATTTGCAGTGTACTTATCACATGTATAATTTTTCAAAATATATTTAGATAATTTTTTTTCCCCTTTCTGTAAGTGAGGAAAATGAGTTTTGTTTGGATGGATATACGACTCTCCTCTTTACTGTTCATCTCGCAGCTTCACGACTGCTCCCAGGAGTGCTGACCCTCGGCGCTCTCGCCTCCGGTGCCGTCGGCTCCGCCGTGAGACCCTCCTTGTGCCAATGACTGCTCCGCAAGCGCCGTGCGGCTCAGATTTGGGACCCCTCCCCCGTGGACCTTGTCGACGCACTTGCTGAACTTTTGTGGCAGTCCCAGGTGCTTCCTCAAGCAAAGCGGCCTTCGTGGCAGTTCGTCGACACCCTGGCCCTCCAGATCAACACCGAGCGCTGCTCGCTCTCTGACACTCCCCGAGCACACGAAGCTTGCTATGCTAAGCCACTGACAGGTGCTAGCGTGCAAACACTTGAGCACGCCGAGAAGAAGAAGAGTCGCGTCGCCAAGGGAGAGCTCCCGGATCCCGCTGCCGAGGGCACTCATCGCCGGAGACAGTAAAGAAAGCAAGAAAGAAAAGGAAAATAGGAGAGAGAGAGAAACGTTTTCAATATTAAACACTGCCACTTTTCCTCTGCAGGGTGTTGGGAACGCGGTGTGACCTGAACCGGAGTTGGTCCATGAGGTACGATATTGGATTGGGCTCTTATATGCCTTAAGAGAGAATTTTCATGTAAGACCTAAACCAATCTCAATTATCTACATCTCATGATCCCACATTCTATCCGATGTGGGACTAAATTACCAACTCCATTGTCACCATCCTTTGAGCGTTCAACTGGAAACAAGATACAAATCCAACAATCTTTACCTTAGCTCGTTTCCGCTAGCCGAACATCCTTAGCACACCACGATTACCTTTGCTCGTTCCCGCCCGCTACCCGAACAATCTTAGCACACCCCGGCTACCTTTGTTCGTTTCCGCTAACCGAGTACCCAAGAGATCCAACTGATTGTCGTCTCGATCCGTTCGACCACAGAATCAAACCTGACACGTTCATCCATATCACCATTGTGTGCCAACCATAACGTCTTGCTCCACATTGGACTCGTCAGATCCACCTTAAAGCCAATTCGTGTAGTTGATGCTCCTACTCCAACAAGTGGTATCATAGTCCAAGGTTACGGAACTGGTTTGATAGTTCAAGGTTACGTGTAGTTGATGCTTCTACTCCAACAAGTGGTATCATAGTCCAAAGTTACGAGACGGATTTGAGCGGCTCTAATTGATTCGAGACAGATGGTTCATGGATTGTGCGAGCTCAATTATGATTGATAATAGACAATTTAAAATAAGTATCATAATTAAGACAATTATACTGACATCCGATATATTCTGTTATTCTCCGTGAGGCACTCCAGTTTCAGAACTTTCTCTGACTGAGCCGATATTGCATGATTCCTTAAAGAGACGATTTAATGTGATATACGATATTCTTAACTATGATAGCCATACGTGCAAGTCATGTTCCACAAATCATCCATTCCGATCAGACAAAGCAAGTCTGCATCATCGTTCAAATCCCGCGATCTCTCGTACAGCTCAGAACAAATCAACTGTTTCAATCCACGATGCCAACACAATGCATCCGCCCACAACGAGACAATACACCGATCACAAAGAGCTCTGCATAAATCTTTCGCATGAAAACAAGTCCAATCAATCCTCTTCGCCCAACAAACCATCATAATACGCCGTGCAAAGTGGGACTTTACACAAACTAGGTGTGAGTAATATTCTGTTTTAGATAAAAAATTGAACCAAACTAAACCGAACTGAATAAGATATTCAGTTCGATTTGAAAAAAAAATGGTTCAGTTTCGATTTTGAAAATACTAAATTTTTTTATTCGATTTTGGTTTTGGATTTTTCGTTTCGGTCCAAATCAAAAACAGAAAAATACTTACGTAGTTATATAAATAACCTTAATTTTATACATATTTTATGATTAAAAATGTGTATCTTTTGAAAATAATAAATAATAAATTCTATATATTATTTTACAGTCCAATTCTGGTAATTTAACTAGTTCAACTTTAGGCCCAATTTTAAAATCCAACAAACATATGTATAAAAATTATATATTTTTAATATAATTTAACCATAATTTCAACTTTAAGTCCGACACATTAAATAACAAGAATAGTCCAACCGAACAAACAAAATAAACTAAATCGATTATCGGTTCAGTTTGTTTCGGTTATGGATAATTTTGATTTTATTTTGGTTTTTGATTTTTACATGTTTGATTTATTTAGTTTTGTCAATTTCGGTTCGATTGAAACTGAATAAACCGAATGTTCACTCCTACTTCAAACTTTGTTGAATGTTTTAATAAGTGGGTTAAAAATTTACTTGATAAATCAATAACAACACTATTTGTTGGTATTCGAGCCAAGAATATAATACTTCAGGACAAAAATAGATAAATTGCTGAAAATTTTGAAACATATTATTGTCCGAAGATATTAAAAACTATGACATATATCAACAAAGAAAATACCACTGCAAGTTTGCGTATTGATAAATTTTTTGTTTGAAATATTAGATGCCACTTATAAGTACTTATTTGTTTTTGAAGTGACAAAATGACACTTTTAAGAAAAAAAAATAGCCATTTACATGTGGTTGCCATTTATAAGTGAAAACAATACTTTTACTTAATGTCACATTTAAAATTTGTTACTTAAAAGTGGTTGCCACTTAAAAGTAGCAAAAACAAACAACCCCTTAGATGTACATATTATTTTATTTGTGCAAGTGTTTTTTTTTCTGTTGATAATTGCCGAATGGAAGTTAGAGGACGTGTTTTATTTGATTGTGAGAATTTAGAGAGAAAAACATCTTATTTTGGATATTAATTGAATTTCTTTTTTGAGATTTTGTTTTTATTAATTTGAAGTCTTTCAAGTTTAATGTATTATTGCTCTAGCTCAAGAAAAAACCCTTGGTCCGCCCTTGTCTCCAAGTATCATCAAAGGTAACCTTTATCTCCAAGTACTTTCAATAAACAATAACGGCGGATATAGGGTGATGAGTACTACCCTAACAGTCTGTTTGGATAGCGGTAACTTTTTGAAAGTGTAAAAGTAATATTGTAGCATGTATGATTTTTCAAAATATATTTAGATAAATTTTTTTTCCCTTTCTGTAAGCGAGGAAAATGAGTTTGAGTGTTTGGATGGATATACGACTCTCCTCTCTACTGTTCATCTCGCAGCTTCACGGCTGCTCCCAGGAGTGCCGACCCTCGGCGCTCTCGCCTCCGGTGCCGTCGGCTCCGCCGCGAGACCCTCCTTGTGCCAATGATTGCTCCGCAAGCGCCGTGCGGCTCAGATTTGGGACCCCTCCCCCGTGGACCTCGTCGACGCACTTGCCGAACTTTTGTGGCAGCCCCAGGTGCTTCCTCAAGCAAAACGGCCTTCATGGCAGTTCGTCGACACCCTGGCCCTCCAGATCAACACCGAGCGCTACTCGCTCTCTGACGCTCCCCGAGCACACGAAGCCTGTTATGCTAAGCCGCTGACAGGCGCTAGCACCTAAACACTTGAGCACGCCGAGAAGAAGAAGAGCCGCGCCGCCAAGGGAGAGCTCCCGGATCCCGCTGCCGAGGGCACTCATCGCCGGAGACAGTAAAGAAAGCAAGAAAGAAAAGGAAAATAGGAGAGAGAGAGAGCAACGCTTTCAATATTAAACACTGCCACTTTTCCTCTGCAGGGTGTTGGGAACGCGGTGTGACCTGAACCGGAGTTGGTCCATGAGGTGCGATATTGGATTGGGCTCTCATATGCCTTAAAAGAGAATTTTTATGTAAGACCTGAACCAATCTCAATTATCTACATCTCATGATCCCACATTCTATCCGATGTGGGACTAAATTACCAACTCTATTGTCACCATCCTTTGAGCGTTCAACTGGAAACGAGATACAAATCCAACAATCTTTACCTTAGCTTGTTTCCGCTAGCCGAACATCCTTAGCACATCCCGACTACCTTTGCTCGTTCCCGCTAGCCGAACAATCTTAGCACACCCCGGCTACCTTTGTTCGTTCCCGCTAACCGAGTACCCAAGAGATCCAACTTATTATCGTCTCGATCCGTTCGACCACAGAACCAAACCTGACACGTTCATCCATATCACTATTGTGTGCCAACCACAACGTCTTGCTCCACCTTGGACTCGTCAGATCCACCTTTAAAGCCAATTCGTGTAGTTGATGCTCCTATTCCAACAAGTGGTATCATAGTCCAAGGTTACGGAACTGGTTTGATAGTTCAAGGTTACGCGTAGTTGATGCTTCTACTCTAACAAGTGGTATCATAGTCTAAAGTTACGAGACTGATTTGAGCGGCTCTAATTGATTCGAGACAGATGGTTCCAATACAACGTTCCCAACAAAGGAAAGAAGAGTAAAAATGAGGGGAGCAAGACACTATTTAGTGTCAAAAACCCTCACTTTCACTCCACTCTCTAGTGGGAACCAAACGGTGAAAGTCAAGTTTTCAGCAGAAAATTGTTGCAGAAATTGTCACTTTATATCCACCTACCAGCTTCCGAACAGCCCTGAGTGATTGTATAGCTCTCTATCTTGAAACAACTTTTTTCTTCTAAAATTTGATTATTTAGGTGTGTTGTATGTGAACATTAAGTGATTATTATTTTTTGGTTTCCTTTCTATTTGTTTCCTAGCGCATTTAAAATATATACATAAAATTTGCTATAGAGAAATTTTTATATACGAAACTATAGTGGGGTTAAATTGCATGTTGGTTTGGGTGGTTGGGTGGTTTGGAGGTCGGTTTAGTTTGAGTTGTTTGGTGGTTTAGTTTGTATGGTTGGTTTGGAGGCTGGTTCATCCAACTAAAAGAAATCAAAAATCAAGCAAAACCCAAAATCCCACACTCCTTCTATTTTTGCGATTTAGAGGCCGGTTTAATTTAGATTGTTAGGTGGTTTAGTTTGGATGGTTGATTTGGAGGCCGCTTTACCCAACTAAACCAAATAAAAAAAACCAAACACATTTTTTTTTTGCACAATGAATACTATATTCAGGAAGAACTGAAAGAAAGTTAGCCTTATCATGATCGATAAGAGCCATTACACAGGGAGGTTGATGTTCATACAAATGAAGTAAAGAAATTTGATTTGAAAACAAAGAATGAGACGCCAAGGTATGTGCAACCACATTAGCAGTCCTTGGTATGTATCTGAAAGTCACACCACTAGCTGTGGTACGAACTGCTCGACATTCTTCAATTACATGTTGAGCACGCCACAGAATGTCAAGATCATTACCATTGACAGAGTCCAGTATGACCTTGCAATCATCTTCGATAATGACATTGGGTGTACTAGTTTTCCTGAGAAGTTCTAACGCCATACGTAGAGCCAAACCTTCAGCCTCCATAGGTGAACCACCCATAATGTGTAGGGGTATAACACCTATGAAAGCAACTTCATGATCTCTAGCCACTGCTGTACCGACCATGTTGTTGTCCAAGAAGGACCCATCAAAGTTGATTTTCAGAGAGTCTTGGGGATGTGTAACGACCCGCTCCGCTCAACCCAGAGGGCCGATTCAAACGACACAAGTGTAGCGAATTATCCCGCCTAGTTCAACGAGATGACTCGTTCGATGCTAAGGCTTTTAGACTTGTCTCTTCAGAAGGAGTTCAGACTTAGACATTTCAGAGGCGCGCTCGGAGTTTCGCTCGGCCGATGTGAATCATCGCTAATGTGCGTGACTCCGATGAACCTGTCTCTGCTTAGCTGCACACCAAAGAAAAGGAACAATACATGCTAGTTCTAAGCGATATATAACCCTTGCATGATAATGAAGAGAGATGAGCACATATAGCTAAGGGCATAACACCGCCTTATCATATGTATAGAACATGAAGACTCTGTCCTGCTAGTGCGTAACTTAGAGTACTAATCCAAATGTAGTAGTTTCATATGTTATGCCACGAAGTATATCTCGTTTATAATATTGATGTACTACATCACACGAAATATAAAACGGAGTTAGAGTATAATCATATTGCATACATAGACGAGAAAGACTATCAAGTAGTCATTCCGAGTCAAAGAAGAAAAGAAGAGAAGTGCTCGGGATACTCAGATCACCGAGGCAGTCTTCAATCAGGGAGCTGCGTAGAGAAGAATGAACCGAGCTGAAGTCCTCGGATAAGAGAAACCGAGCATGAAGTTCTCGGCTAAGATTGGAAGTGGTGGAGTAGTTGCATGGTCACGAAAAACTTGTTGCGCACAAGGAAGAGAGTTCTCGAACAATCTCCGAGGCATCAGAATCGTGTCGGCCCGGGAGGACTGCACTAGCTTGAAGTTCTAGTGTGATAGCTAGCTGAAGTACTAGCAGGCGAGTGCGGGACGTCCAGCAAGACTTGCTACCAACCTGGAAAGAAAGTCGACTCGTCGGATGGTTCGGGACGCTCAATAAGGTTCACAATCGAGTTGTGAAGACAATCGTTCCATCCCAGAAGATATGTCCAATATGGCTAGCAGAGTCAGTGATCTTCATATAGATAAGTCATGCATGCATAGTGGCGATCCACATTCAGAAGAGGAGTAACACAGAGGAGTATAATGCACGGCACATTGCACATTTAGAATGGATGCACGGTATATAATATAGTTCGAGTAAAACCTGTCTGAGTCAGAAACACACGTGAGACACCTTGAGTTGCATTGGTGTTCTTTCATTGTATAAGTATATACTTGATTCTTATTACTATGCATAACAGGAAAGGCCAAATTGTAAGATAGGGTAAGACGAAGTCAGTTATTTTACGGCATGGCACTTTTGTTTCAGACACGAATATATGTTTTACTTTTACTATACCGTGAAACTGACCATAAGATAAGACTAGAAAGGCAACATAATCAGTCGGTGCACATAACTAATGAACGAACTTATTTTATGGCATGGACGAGAAGCCTTCCCACCAGTGCATTCAATGTATTGACACCCAACAAAGTTGCATGCAGGGTGCAAGGAGAACTCACACGATTTTGAATCGCTTGACGCATCAAGACGTCAGATCGCACTTGGCGTCTTGGAGTGTGGTGCACGAACCTGGAGCTCACATATACGTGACTTAATATATGAGAACATCATCATCCAGAGTATTTGATTCAAGTTGTAAGGCTAAGAGCATATTCATTGTAATGAGAGAGAGAGAGAGAGAGAGAGAGAGAGAGAGATTTATAGTCTCGGCCTAGCGCCGCTTATAATCTTTGCTTCATACCAATAAAGAGCTTGTTTTTTATTCAATACTTATGTTTATTCATTATTTTCGCTATGGCGACTCTGCGAACTAGTTATCAATCGACCGTTTTGGTATTTGTCTTGCACGGACACAACTCTAGGCTCGCGCGTCATCACGTCATGATGGGAACGATTGTCCTACGGAAGCGTTGTCGTGGTAATTCATGTTCAACGAGGACGATCGATACCGCGGGAGATCCGGACATGACAATATGAGGATGCCATGTTAAGTCTGTGGGTTGCATATTTAGTCGACTAACCAAATTGGAACGATGAGATCTGCCCGCTTCATATTTCTCCCGTAGTTTCATTGAAGAGTTGTAAACGTGTGATGCACATAATGTTTTCTTTTGGAAGATAGCCTCATTTCTCCCTTTCCATAAAGACCACACCAAATAGAAAGATGAAGTAGACAACATTTGATCTCCCCCAAACAGGATACTCTGAATGAATCTAGTGACTGTTGAATCTTGTTTGAGGTATTTGTCAATAGAATGCAAACGTTGTCGCAATGTACCTGAAAAAAATAGTGTAAGATCAGATTATCAATGGTTTTGATTTGTACCTGGTTGGGTTGAATTGTTGGATGTGCTTATGAATATTTTCTCTAGGTAGGGAATTAATAACAGCTCTCCAAATGAACATAATGACCCAAGGGCTAAGATGTTTGAGTTTATATATATATATCTCCAAGCAGCGAACTCAGATTGAATTGAATCAATTGCATTCTTCTATCATGAATGAGTCTCTACGCAGATTTCGTATTAAAAATCCCATTGGTAGTATGTATCCACATCAATTTATTTGTACGAGTCATATCAGATAGGAGAATTTTCAAGATGGCCTCAACTTCATGAGGTGGGAACAGAGTATGGATCAAAGGGAGGTTCCAACATCGGCTTTCCTTATTGATAAGCTCACTGACAACCTTAACTCGATTATGAATGCCATAAATTCCTGAGACTTTAAACAGAGGAAGGTTTGGAACCCATTGATCGTTCCATATGTGGATTCTAGTCCCGTTTCCTACCGACCAGAATACATTATTATTTATGAGATACTCTTTGCTGCGGAGAATACTTGACCAGATGCATGAAATCGAAGGTTTGATAACTGCAGACCAAAAATCTACATTATATAGATACTCCCTTCTTATAATTTTTATCCAATCTGCATCTAGACAAGTAAGAAACTGTGACGTCCCGTTCTCAGAATACTAGATAAATAAGAGAACTGACATGACTAACCACACCTTGCAGAACACCGAAGTAAGCCGCAATGTGCTAAGGTTGTCTAAAAGATAAATGGGTGGACTCTAGCATGCTATGATGTCAGTCCTAAGGCCAATAATTTCTAGTATCTCAATCCATCAACAACAATTTCAAGAGTATATCATACATGAAAGTAAAGAGGCGTCCCAAATTACATGTCACATATGATCATGAAGCTAGTGAATACAAAATGCTGCAATAACAGAGTATAATTATACATGATCAAATATATCAGCCATGGTCTAATTTATATTTCATGTTGACCGAAGTCAGAAGAGTAATCTCAGAATAAAAGGACTAATACTGGCCCTTGCTAAACACCATAGAACGAGATAACACTAAGAGGGATGGAAGAAGGAAACCCACTCGCTTTGGCTGCAGTCCTACGAGTGCGAGCCATCTAGCTGGAAGTACGGTGGATCCTGTGTCTCCTCAGGATAATTTGGCCAAACAAAACCAGTGGGGTCAGAACCACAAGCAACAAGTACCACAAAGGAGCTAAAGGTATTAAACAAAACCACAATTAGCAAAAATAAGAGACAAACGAATAGCTAAATAAATGCGGATCGAGCTTTGTACGGTACCAATGTACTTATCTCGATAAAATAACTATAAGGACTGGTGCACTGATAAAAACTAATTATAAAGAAAGATAAGGCGACAAGCGACAAGAGGGCATAGGAACTACTCTGGATCAGGACCACAACCCTTAAACCAAATATGGACCGGGGTTGCAGGCCTTTACCTGAGCAGAACTTTGCACTCTAACCACGCGCCGAAAGAAAATAGAATAAAACAAGGCGAGTTAGATGAATAGACAACCATTCATATCACGGCCAAACATGTCTACGACTTGCTATAATTAACTAACTAGGGTTATCACAAACCTATTTACTAACACATGCATGTTTTAAAGAATATCGCTACCACCGGCACTGCAATCAACACGGATGGCCAAGGGTACGCTTGTAATTGAACTAGTCACATTACACAAACATACCTTGTAACTTGTCACAGATAAACATAAACCAGTTTTGTAAACATAACTTATCTGTAAATTGTCTTGTAAAATAAACTGAAACTGAAAAATAACTGGAACATATATTGGAATGCATATACTAAAATACATAATGTTATGAACCGCGACTAAATAATAACAACTTGTAGTGCCGCAGCACATCACAGATCTTGTAACCACATTATGCAAAAAAATATATAACTACCACGGTACATCACAAAGTCTTGTATGTACCGTGGCATGCGTAAACTTGGTAGGTCATGGGGCCCTTGCCTAGCAGGGTTGATCCATGCCTCATGGGGCCCTTGGAGATCGGGGTAGCCGGTAGCGCAATATTCTTTCCTCGTAATAATTTAGTCAAATTTTATCTCGTTTAATCATTATTTCAAGTTCTTGAGTCGTGGACACTCGAGAACTTCCTAAAATGACGAGTTACTAGTACGAGCTATTCACGAGTTATGGCGAACTTATTGTATCCGCGACACGCGATACAATGGGCAATACTCACACTCGATTGCCTTATGCCAAATGCAATATGTTTATCATACACGATGATTTTTTACGGTGTCTTGAGGTTCAGAACATGTGTTAAATCGTAAGAGCACAACATCCAACTATATAATACACAAAGAAACATCCCAAGCAAAAATGGAAGGAACACATGATAAAACCAGGCGCACAAACTTACAAAAATTAGGTTTGCGCACAAACTCACAGAAACAAGGTTGACGCACAAACTCACGGAAATAATGTTGGCGCACTTTGTCAAGTTAACCAACGCGACACACTTGAAAAAAGTGCACGAGCAAGAATAAGACGTGCTTTCAAAGAAAGTGTGCGAGCAAGCTAGGTAAAAGACAAAACACATAATCCGAGGTCAAAGCTCGACAGTCGATGAGAAAACAAATCAATAACATAGAAATCGAGAAACCAACCAAAGTTTCGTCCCTAAGGAAACGAAGAGGGAAGAAAGTGCGCAAGCAGGCGAAACGTAAAAAAAGTGCACCGGCTGACGAAATATAGAAAAAGTACGTCAGATTGCCAAACGCGAAGAAAGTGCGGTGACCGACTGTGGCGCACTTTCTATTGGTTTTCCAGAGAAAAATTTGATGGATACACGCCAAAGTGCGCAAACTGGTTTTTCTCTCGAAAGTGCGCCATTGACTCAAAGAGTGTGACTGACGCACTTTAGCTAGGAGACTGAGTGCAATATGATTAGTACGTACGAAGAGTTGGAACAACACACCAATGCGCCCAAAGTGAAACATGCGTATTTCTACGCCAAATGGGTTCTCTTTCATACTCTTCACAGAGCACTGTTCTTTTTCTTTAGTCAGCCATTTTGGTATACGTATTGTATCAAGTTTCATCACTAAACTTAGCTGGACTCGAAATCAAGTATGACCAAAAAAAAAGTTACATAAAATATTATGCTCTACACTATGAGCTAATTAGTTTGTAAAACACAAAATTTTGGGAGATCAAACCTCAAAAAAATAAAAGTGAACCCATGAAAAACCCAAATCTTGAAACTCAGATCTACTCCAAATCATCCATCAAAACCCAAAACTTTAAGAACTAAACTAGATGAGAACATCAAGGCGAACATTTCTATCAAACACATTTTAAATCTACACAATATAAATAAAATCCAAAAATTCATGGCTTTATCATTGAGCAAGATATACTTGCCTGGAGTAGCTTCTTAGCCTCTACCCCTCACGGTCCAAGTCACAACAACTTCTCACTAGGGTTATGGTTCGGTCTAGGGAGAGAGGAAGAAGAAAGAAAAATGAAATAGAAAGAGTGAAATGAAGAATGAAAGGGAGGAGAGAGAAACACTCATATATATATATATATATATATATATATATATATATATATATATAAGGGAAGAGGGGGATGGTTTAGCCAGGGTTCAACCAAGATGAACCAAGCCAGGTGTCCAGTCTACATGCGGGTCCTAAACTGGATCTATAACAATACCAATGGATATTCTACTGGTCTCGGATGGTCTCTCTAGACAACAGAAAAAAATATAAATGAAAGGAACCATCATGCAAATACAGTAGAAATACAATATCAGAAAAAATAAATTTGAATATCAGAAATTCAAGAAATACCAAATCAGAAAACGAGTGTGACAGAAACCTCTAGACTAACTTCGTTACTAACGCTATGATAGTAATCTCCGAATTTCTAATCCCCAACCTCCCATGATTTTTAGGTGCTGTAAAAGTTGACCAAGCTGTAAAATGCATTTTCTTCTTACCTTCAGTGTCTCCCCTCCAAAATTCTCTCTGCAAAAATGAGATAGTTTGGGCAATGATGAAAGAGTTGATTTGATAAGAACAGTCCTATCGGCATCTGAAAGACATTTGTCTTTCCATCCCTTCAATTTAAACCAAACAAAAACAAAACTATATATATATATATATATATATATATATATATTATATTATAAATTTTAAATCTGGCATTGACCATTTATTTAAAAAAGTTTTATTAGTCATTCTAATATCTAGTCTCCCGGTGGGACAGTTTAAAGCTTTCACTCTTTTGTGACAGCCTCTTTGATTTATTTGATCACTTTGAAGCTGACTTCACATCCACCGGACGGACATTTATTTGTGTTCATATAAGACAGAACGTAGTAACAAAAATAGACGCAACTAAACCTAACAAGAACGAAATCATTACAATTTAGCATTATATATAAATTAATTTTCATTGGTTTTGAATGAAACCAATGAAGGTTCATTATACATTTTTGTTTTGAATGTAGACTAGATTCTTTGTTCAACTCCCTAATAATATTATGTAGCCCATTCCCGTCAACTATTTGATGTTGACAAATCCTTTTATACAAACTGTTCTTATTATTAGGACGTCCAAACTCTTAGGCAATAGCATCCAACATATTTTTTTTTGTAAATAGTTGTAAATATATTATTTACATTGCATGTATAAATATTGTTGCGGTATTTACATATCTTTTGTTTGCAAGGATGCATTTGTGTTCTTGGTTGAAACTTTTGTTGTTTTAAACACAAATTCGTTATTTTTTTGGGACTTAAATGAAAAGAGAATGAGAGAATTTGAATAAAGAGCATGATGAATGTTATTGTAGTCGTTCTAGTGACAACAAATGTTGTTGTAGTTGAAAATACTAATGTGACATTTATTGTATTGTTTTCACCAAATATATCAAAACAAACAATTTAAATGGTGCAATAAATATTGTATGTAATTATATTTATAGCCAATCAATAGGGTTTCATCCAAGATGGCAAGAAAATAAATTATATAATATTCTTTGTTCTTATTTGTTAAACTGCTATTCATTTTTTCTTCCTTTTGAAGGGCCATTAATTTTCATTTTAAGACAGGATTTTCGGAAGGGGGTGGTTCTACTTGATCGATGATGGTAAAAAAAACTCTTGAGATACTTTTAAGTTTGTTCAATCTACAACTTTCATACATTCTAACTCCTTGGCGACTCATTTTAGAGTTATCAATTACAATCTTGTTATAATTTGTATATTTGTGCTTTTCAAGTAAATACGAGACAAGTTACTTTCGATAATTACATAATCCTCTTGTGGAAACTCGTAAAAGTTGGTAAATTAACATTACTTGGACAAAGAAAATATGAAACAAAAATATATAATTATGTGATGAAGATATAAAAGATTTTCTACATTGTCCAATTTTGTTGTTAAGACTCAAATGTTGATTCTGCTCGTTAGTGTAATGATACAAACATATCTAAACTATGAGCTCCAAGTTCGGCGTAGTGATCCTACAATCTTATCGAAAGTAAGTTAAGAATAACATGTTGATGATGCCCCCAAGGTAGATGTCGAGTATTCAAATATTGTTAGTTGTATTTAATCTCTAAATTTTATGAAAAGTATGAAGTGTGATCTCTGCATGCTTAAAAGAAATAATAATATGACGTAATAGAGTTTTTGATGTTTGCCCACGTCTCACAGATTATGGGACGAATATGGTCACAATATTTTTAGCACTCATTTATACCAATGCTAATAGCTGGCAATCACGTTAACAAAATATTAAGTGGTGTATAATTATTCCTCTAACCAAAGCTTAAGCATTAAAATATGCTGTGGTCTTTTACTCTTATAGCAAGTTCATTGATTAATTATTATTATTAATCTCGTCAACCCATGAGCACATGTATTTTAATGCAATATAATGCTTAATAATTCTCTCAAATCACAGCTTAGGCCTTAAAGTATGTTGTGGTCCTTTCCTCTTAATAGCAACGCCATTGGTTCAAGTATAAATCTTGCTCACTTTTGAGGTGTTTTTTTTTTTTATTCGAGAGAACTTTTGAGTTTTGATCACACTCAAGTACAATTGTTCCAATGCTTTTGAATGTCAAGAATGTAAGTTGGACAATTCTAGAGCACCAAAAGTTCAATCAATTCAAGAATCGAGGATTAATGATGGATAAAATCAGCCTTATAACTTAATCTTGACAGTGGCAAGGCTGGTGCAGGTGGTTGGGTAAGTTCGAATTAATTTTAGTTGCTTCTTAATTCAATCTCTTGTTACGTACTTCTTTATGTTTGATTCCGATCTCTTGTAGACCATGTTAGACCTGAAAGCTGTGGTAGACTAATGTAAAGAACAACAATACATCACGTAATAAACGTCAAGATAACAACAACTAATACACAAAACAATATATACATCACACAACAAACATTTTAACCAAGCACATAGATCATAAGTGAACTTCAGAAAATCCACTCCAAAGTTCCTATGAGAGAGCGGGAAATAATATTATGACAAACTATAAATACTACAAGCTTTGCTCCAGACTTCATATATATCTCCCCATACAAGAAAAAAAAACACAATAGTGACAAAAAAAACCCATAATTAATATATATATATATATATATATATATATATATATATATATATATATATATATATATATATATATATAAAAGAGTATCCAATCTCTTTTCAAGTCATATGATCTCTTTTTACAACTAGAAAAACTGCACTGATTATAACTACTCAAATTTGGATATATATACTAGTAAATTCACGTGCATATAAAATACTTTTTTTATGTTATTGTTGAAAAACTGTTTAACTATTTGAATTAAAATTTGTTACATTTATGTTAATATTTTAACTAAAAATTGTCATAAATATGTTTATATTTTAATTAGAATTTATTATAAATATATGTGTAAGTAGTTAGATAATATTAGATTGTTGGGTATATATAAACATATTCTTATAAGAAGATAAATTTTATTCTGGTCCGAAGGCCTACAACCAATTCTGGTCTAAAGGCCTACAAATCCTGCGGAAAGGCTACATCCCCGTTCAAAGGTCTCGCACAACAACCGCACCATACTGCACCAGCATCGCAACCATACTACAATTTCACCGCACCACATCTATGCACCACCCGATCCACACTGCACTGCACTGCACCCACAATAAATATATAATTTTTTTATTGATAAATTGCAGCCGAATACAAATGCGCACCATATCCAACCAAAAACATTCTACATGGCTTACAACTCAAGAAAACAATATAGTGAACAATGTTCCATACATTATTTCTTTTAGAAAAGCTACAACTTGCCGAAGAGATCTGTGTTGGGAATGCATGTGACCCAAACCGGAGTTAGCCCATGAGGTACGATATTGGATTGGGCCCATATGCCTTAAAAGAAAATTTTTATGTAAGGTCAGAACCAATCCCAATTATCTACACTTCATGATCCCACCTCCTATCGGATGTGGGACTAAGTTACCAACTCTATTGTCACCCTCCTTTTGAGCGCTCAACTGGAAACAAGATACAATTCAACAATCTCCACCTTAGCTCGTTTCCACTAGCCGAACAACCTTAGCACACTGTAATCCCCCTGATTTTTAAGAATTTTTAATTTTTGGATTTTCACAATTTTCTGAAATTTTTGGGAAAATTTCTGAAATTAAATACAGGTGTTTGAATTATTAAATAATTTTTAAATGATAATAAATAATAATAAAATGTGCTGAAAATTATATTTTCTAGTGTAAAATTAAAAACCGGACATGGGATAATTTTCCGAGAATTTATTGGACCCCGGATGGATTTTTAAATCCCTAAATACTAAATAATTATTAAACCAAAATAAACCGGGTTTTTATTAATTCAAACTAAACCAAACCCAGAGATTAAACCGACCCGGACCGGCCGGTTCAGCTAAACCAGACCGAACCGCCCTAGCGGGTCGAGTCGGGTCTGCCAGGCTGAACCCGCACCCGCGAACCCGCTAACCCGTAACCCTTTCCCTTCTCCTCTCTCAGCCGAGTAACCGCCCGACCCTAGCGTTCCCTCTCCGCCGCAAACGGCCGCGCCGCTCCGGCGTACCCTCGACCGTTGTCCTCCCACCGTCCGTTCGTCTCCGGTTACCGGCCGCCCCTCCAGCTTCCCATCCACCTATAAAAACCACAGCCTCCCCCGCCGGATCCCCTAGCCCCACTCCCCTCGACCTCGCCGGCCACCCGCATCCCGACCTGCTGCCCAGCGCCGCCTAGCCCAGCCGCCTCGCCTCCCAAGCCCTCCGCCGACCAGTCCTCAGCCGCCCGACCTCCGCCAGAGACTCCTCTCCTCCTCCTGCCCTCCTCCGACCCCGACAGAGTCTCCCCGACCGCAGCGGTGGCCGCCTCCATCAGTAAGCTCCGACCGGCCGCCCTGAGCTTCCCCGGAACCCTAGCCGAGTGCCGATCGGCCGCCCTGGACCTCCCCGAACCCTCGCTGACCTCCGCCGACCAGAACCCCCGCTCTCAGCGGCTCGATTCGGATGCCCTAGCCCTGACACGATTCAGACACGTGTCGGATACGAGTCGGACACGGAGATTTCTGTTTTCTGGAGCCCTGTTCAGGTACTTGTAACTTCTTGCTCGTAGCTCGGATTTTGATTCCTGTATGACCCTCTCGGTGCCCGTGCAAACTGTTCGGGGCATCGCGTCCTGTGGTGATCGCACACCGCGATCCAAAAACAGGAAAACCAGACCCTGTTTCACCCCGGAATCGAGTACGCCCCGCCAAAAGGGACAACTTGGTCGCATGCGGTCTTCACAGATATGTGCGCGTCATTGATACGGACGTGCGGGATTTCACAGAAGCTGATTTGGATGTGCGTGCACACCGGAATCAGTACGTATCCGCGGACATCGTTCCGTATCTGACTTTTCTGAATCTTGCTGTAACTTAGTGTACACACGTCGGATCGAGACGAAACTTGCGCCATCGGACTCGTAGCAATACGCTGGTCCTGTGAGCCAAGTTTGGTTCGATTCTGAGAACGTTGACAAAATCGTATGTCGTGGACCCCACAGGCTCCACCCGACGGGCGATTTTGAGAACGGCTCATCAGAATCCAATTCTGGAAGTTTCGTTGGGTTCGTATCATCGTTCCTGACCTGTTGACACTAAGTTGGACTATTTTTGAGATCTTTGACCCTGACGCATTTTTCGGTGCAAAGTGGCCCACATCTGGACTCCGCCTTGACCCGAAAATAACGTTTTTGTCCTTGTCTCCAAATTGGACTCAAGGATAGGCGTTTCTAGCTGATTAATATTTTCTGGACTTGATGGTGATGTCTATTTCAGCAACCGGAGTACTGCCTGAAATCCCAGCTGAAGCCAGAGCGACAATTGGAGCCGAAAACTCAGGCAAGTGTACCTTGCCATAAATGCAGTTTAATGATTCATTTTCTCCAGATTTATTTTCTGTGACTGTTGTACATGCTCAAACCTAGGGCCGTGTGACTTGCTTAGCGTCCGATTATAGTCGGGTGCCAACACCGTACGCGGGGTTGTGCAATGTCAAATTAGAGATGGATATCGTGACATTTATATTCTTGTACTTGCATTATCAAGTACGTTATACCCAGGACACCTGACACAGATCATGAAACAAAATCTTCCTAAAATATTCAAGGTGATTCTGTGTAGGTTGCAGGATTGGCCTAGACATTATATTATATTCCTAGATGTTATATTCATAGACATAATATGACTCACTGCATTAGATATGATCTCACGTGACATGGACATGGGACGTGTGGTTACATTGGGTGGGGAGAGACACACAGGCTACAGGCTGATTATATATATAAATCCATAGTAAACACAGTAAAATTCATAGTATACTCCGCTACCGGCTCCCCGACACAGAGCTTGTAGTGGTATCAGCCTAAGTTCTAGTGATGCTCTCAACTTGCATATCACATAGAAGGTTATATAGTTGACCCTATTGTTCCCTTATTTACTTTACTGTATTTATTTTGGCTTGTGTTTTCTGTACCTTGCTATGTCCCCTGAGGACCTGGATCCGGATTATGTCCCCAGGATTTGCAGACGAGGTTTATCCATAGGTCTTCGGAACAGGTGCTCTTCACGGAACAGTACCCGTAGCTGAGGACGAGGTGATCGCTGAGGACTTCTCCTGAACAATTGCTTCGCCATGCTCAGTCATTATGACAAATAGTCTTTATTTCCTGTTTAATTAAACTCTTTAATTCCTGTTTATGAGAACATTGTAACAGACTAATATCGGATTATTCCCCGATTTTATTTACTTGGACTGGTTGTTGTTTATTATTGCTTTGCTGATATTTCTGTCTTTATTCTGTGGATGAGAATAGTAAAACCCTGACTGATGTTGTAAACTCCCTCACCCAAAATAGGTATTTGTGTATATTTTATATTATTATATTTATTATAGATGTTGAATTTATTTAGAGTATTCTCTTAGTTAATTAGAAAATAATTTTTTCTAGTATATTTACTTATATAAATATTCATTTAAAATTATTTTAGGTTATTTTAGATTTTTGGAGATTTTTCTATAATTTTGGTAATTAAAACTTAGAAAACATAAATTTCTAGGACTTCTATGATTTACTATACGACCATACTTGCATGTCGTTCCTACCAAATATTTATTTTAGTTTAAAATATTTAATTATATTTTTTTTAATTTATTTAGAATTTTAAGAAATTTATTTAGATTTTAAAATTATGTATGATTTATTTGGATATATATAGTCGTAGTATTAGATAGATGCTAATTTAGTGTTAATAGATATTAATAAGATTTTATAAATTATTTGTATTATCTTTAATTATATTTAAGATTATAAATTATTGAGATAAATTCAAACTCTATTTTAAATTAATTCAAATCCTGAACCTAATAGGAAATCAACTTCATGCATATCCTATCCTTATTTAAATTCATCATAATCCTATCCAAATTAACCAATCCTAGTCATATTTAATTAAGTAGTCTCCACCATTACAAATACCTCATCCTTCATATTTTTCTTCCCCAAATTTCTCTCTTTTTCGTCCAAAAATAGTCAAAATTCGTCATAAATTCAGCCTCATTTTCTACTAGTTATGACGAATTAAAAGGACGATATCTCCTAGCTCCGGACTCCAAATGTGCTCCAATTTTTTTTGTTAGAACGATAATGAGGTTAGCTTTCTGATTATATAAATTGTTTTTCTAAATTATTAGTATTAAATTCTGGAAAATTTGTAGAGCACAGCATGTCCGAAAATAGACGTATTTCGATGTTTTTGTAATTTCGGGAGAACCCGGAATCAGAATCATGAACCGTTTAAAGTTTCGGAAAGCTAATGTCGAGATCATCGACATAAATTTTTCCCAGAATTTAATTCGAAGTATTTACATACTGTTAATTCTGTAGAACTTCTAGGTTAGAATTTAACAATCGGTGCACAATACAAAATTTGTATGTGCCATAATTCCCAAACGAATTTGAATTCGGACGAGCCGTAAATTCCAGCATATTTTTGAAGCTGAAATCTACAGGAAATCATGCATGAAAGTTAAGATTGTGTCGGTTGACTTTTCGATCAACAGATCGCCTCGATTTGCGTGCCATGAGTCTCGAGTTGATAAAATTCAGTTTTTTTTTGGACAAAATTTAGGAATTATCATAAAAATCAGAATAATAAGATTAAAATAGGATTTTAGAGTAATTATTCCAGAATTAAATAAATTATCTTTTGACGTGATAAATTTATAATACATAGGCTATTTGGACTGTGACTTGGACTCTGATTCATACTAGCAGCAGGACCCCAGGCAAGATACCTTGCCAAGTTGTTTACAGTATTTTGCATGCTTAGTATATTTCTGTATATTTATTTCCTTTTTGTTTATTTATTGCATGTGTAGTTTCTTCAGTCATACTATATATTAGATATGTTGACACACACATGACACCTAGTATCATAAGAGGACAATCATTAGGCGTATGGGCTTTTAACCACTCTGGTAAACCGTAGTATATAGCTCGCACTACGGGCGTGTGTCGCGATGGTCGCTACCCCGCGGTATGTCGATTTCTGGAGTCTCGCTGGTCGCTACCCCCGCGGTATGTCAATTTCTGATGTCCATTGACGTGTGTGTGAGTTGTGAGGTAGATCGAGTAGCCTACCCTTACCCATACGTCAAAAAGTTATCCTCATTTGCATTCATATAGATGGTCTTGTACAGCGTACTTATCTATTTTCAATTAATATGCATGTTTACTGTATTCAAATTGGCTCGTATTTTCTGTATCTTGTTACGTCCCTCTGAGGACCTGGTCCGCTGCCAGGTGTATCTTTTCTTGAGCATTTGTAGGAGCGCAGGTTTGGATGGTTACATGTGATCCGAGGATGTCTTCTCTTCGAGCTGTGATGGATAGCTGGTATTCTTATATTGTGTTGTGGTGTTGTACTCATATTGTATTTGCTCTTATATTCGAGTTGGTAGTGGATTTGTTTCCATCCAACTATCATCCTTAGATACTTCTTATTGAGATCTAGTTTCATAGATACTGGTTATTTATTTCTATATGATTTTGGTGGATGACATTTAGATTTTACTCTGTGACTTATGATACATTTTATACCACTTGTGGATTTTATATTCATATTACAGCGTACGTATGGATTTGGTTTCCATATATTGGAGTTGCCATATCCATGCGGCAGGCATGCTTACGTATTCTAGTCCTACGTATTTTTGGGACTGGGGCGTGACATGTTTTTGTGGTGGCCCATGCAGGTCGAGAGCATATTGTCTCAGTTACGTTACTGTACCGAACAAGCCTGCACCTAGGACTAGAGTATAGGATCTCATCCACAATTGACTATGATTCATCTTTCTCCTCTCTATTCTATTCGAATAATTGTATCCTGCTTGATTCATGTACTTCCCTAATAGTTCTTTGAGAATAGCCTTCTGCTAGAATATAGGAACCCCTATTATTAGGATGATAATTATGGTAGCACACCTATTAAGAATACAATGAGAATATAGACACACCACTAAGTTTAGAATATCTAGTGAACCCTAGAATTCCTTATCTATAGATTGGTTTACTATTACCCCTTGATATATTATGAGGACGTGAGGGTAGTATAGACGCTACTAGAGTTAGAAGTTTTACCATAATGTTTGACACCTCGTATCACATAGTCTTTTGACCTATTAATTGAAGTATAACCGAATGATATTTATCGCATGCTAGCAAAAGACGACAGTGTTTATTCAGACCATAGAATTTAGAGGTCCTTGCCCTATTTGGTCGACTAGCGACTTAGATAAGAAGGCTGTATGATAACTGTAGAGATTGTAGAGTCTTTTATTATTATTGCTTATGTTATTTTTGCTTTTGCGAACTTGAATTATTTTGTAACTTCTCACATCATAATCCAGCGTTATATTTTCTGTGCTACCTTGAATTATGCTGCTATTATAGCCTCGTTTTTGCAAGCTTAATCTTATATCGAGCTTGTTCATGACATATGTGTTATTGGGGCCTGATCAACCACACTAATACAAATTGTCTAATCAGAATCAGTGTATTATGGTCTAGCTAGTCATAATGCGCTTGATTCGTCCTTCGCAATAGTATTTTACGTGGATTAAGATGTATAGTGGACCAGTAGACAAATATACTTACCCTCTAGATACGACAAAGCATATCATATCAAGTACATAACTGCACCGATGTGAGCATGTGAATAGAAAATTACCAAATTAAGATTTCAATCCATAACTGTCTTGACAATTCCCATTTGAATTCTTTAAACACTTTGATTCCCATGCTTCCATTCTATTATCCCTCCTTGAACTCTTTTCCGTTGCTTTCCGTCTTCCCTTATTTCGGAAAGACGAAATCTCGTGCTTGGATATAAGTGATACACAGATAGTACAAGATATACCCCATAGGCCAATCACATTATTTGGTGACTATCTTTCATAATTGATTAAGGGCATATCACATATGATATAGTTGGTGTTAAAGTTTTGAGGATTGAATGACATAAGAAAATAAATTGAGGAATATTTTTCTTAAGTGTAAGAGCCTTATGTGATAGATGGGTAAATTCTAAGTTGGGTAGAAATTGCATTATTAAACTTGAGGAGAATTCTTTTAGATTGTGATCAAGTAGGATTAGATTGAGAGATTAAGTCCTTTTAAATGTGGAGAATTTTAAAAGAAGGATTAAGATAATGAGGATTTAATGAATTTTAAAAATCTTGATATTGAGGACCCAATATTTATACTTTGAGCACATAATTTAAATTTTGAATATTGAAGGATGAATCATTGATTTAAATTTTGAGGATAAATATAGAATTTTAGACTTGAACAATTGGTTAATTAGATTTAAATTTTACAATTTGATGATTTGAATTAAAAGTTTAATTTTGATTGTTGGGTCACCTATTTGAAATATTGAGGATGTAAATTGAGTTTAAATATTTGAATAGTACAAAATTCTTAAGTTAAGAATAGGAATAAGATTTGATTAGAATTATTTATTGTTCAAAGTCTAGAGGAGGTTATGATAGTTGGAAATTATGATATAAATTTTGATGTGGGATGTCATATAGACTTGAGTTAGATTTGGATGTTGATTATTTAAAAATCGAGAAGAGATTACGACAGGTTGAATTTTGATTTAAACAGTGGTTATATTAATTTTGAAGTGATCGCGATAGATTCAAATAGATTTTGTTATTTAAATTTTTGAAAAAGATTGCGATTGACATACCTTATGTACGAATGTGAAGGATTTAACAAATTATGTCTTATTTTAATTTCGAGGACGAAATTATTTTAAGTTGGGTAGATTGTAAACTCCCTCACCAAAAATAGGTATTTGTGTATATTTTATATTATTATATTTATTATAGATGTTGAATTTATTTAGAGTATTCTCTTAGTTAATTAGAAAATAATTTTTTCTAGTATATTTACTTATATAAATATTCATTTAAAATTATTTTAGGTTATTTTAGATTTTTGGAGATTTTTCTATAATTTTTGGTAATTAAAACTTAGAAAACATAAATTTCTAGGACTTCTATGATTTACTATACGACCATACTTGCATGTCGTTCCTACCAAATATTTATTTTAGTTTAAAATATTTAATTATATTTTTTTTAATTTATTTAGAATTTTAAGAAATTTATTTAGATTTTAAAATTATGTATGATTTATTTGGATATATATAGTCGTAGTATTAGATAGATGCTAATTTAGTGTTAATAGATATTAATAAGATTTTATAAATTATTTGTATTATCTTTAATTATATTTAAGATTATAAATTATTGAGATAAATTCAAACTCTATTTTAAATTAATTCAAATCCTGAACCTAATAGGAAATCAACTTCATGCATATCCTATCCTTATTTAAATTCATCATAATCCTATCCAAATTAACCAATCATAGTCGTATTTAATTAAGTAGTCTCCACCATTACAAATACCTCATCCTTCATATTTTTCTTCCCCAAATTTCTCTCTTTTTCGTCCAAAAATAGTCAAAATTCGTCATAAATTCAGCCTCATTTTCTACTAGTTATGACGAATTAAAAGGACGATATCTCCTAGCTCCGGACTCCAAATGTGCTCCAATTTTTTTTGTTAGAACGATAATGAGGTTAGCTTTCTGATTATATAAATTGTTTTTCTAAATTATTAGTATTAAATTTTGGAAAATTTGTAGAGCACAGCATGTCCGAAAATAGACGTATTTCGATGTTTTCGCAATTTTGGGAGAACCCGGAATCAGAATCATGAACCGTTTAAAGTTTCGGAAAGCTAATGTCGAGATCATCGACATAAATTTTTCCCAGAATTTAATTCGAAGTATTTACATACTGTTAATTCTGTAGAACTTTTAGGTTAGAATTTAACAATCGGTGCACAATACAAAATTTGTATGTGCTATAATTCCCAAACGAATTTGAATTCGGACGAGCCGTAAATTCCAGCATATTTTTGAAGCTGAAATCTACAGGAAATCATGCATGAAAGTTAAGATTGTGTCGGTTGACTTTTCGATCAACAGATCGCCTCGATTTGTGTGCCATGAGTCTCGAGTTGATAAAATTCAGTTTTTTTTGGACAAAATTTAGGAATTATCATAAAAATCAGAATAATAAGATTAAAATAGGATTTTAGAGTAATTATTCCAGAATTAAATAAATTATCTTTTGACGTGATAAATTTATAATACATAGGCTATTTGGACTGTGACTTGGACTCTGATTCATACTAGCAGCAGGACCCCAGGCAAGATACCTTGCCAAGTTGTTTACAGTATTTTGCATGCTTAGTATATTTTTGTATATTTATTTCCTTTCTGTTTATTTATTGCATGTGTAGTTTCTTCAGTCATACTATATATTAGATATGTTGACACACACATGACACCTAGTATCATAAGAGGACAATCATTAGGCGTATGGGCTTTTAACCACTCTGGTAAACCATAGTATATAGCTCGCACTACGGGCGTGTGTCGCGCTGGTCGCTACCCCCGCGGTATGTCGATTTCTGGAGTCTCGCTGGTCGCTACCCCCGCGGTATGTCGATTTCTGATGTCCATTGACGTGTGTGTGAGTTGTGAGGTAGATCGAGTAGCCTACCCTTGCCCATACGTCAAAAAGTTGTCCTCATTTGCATTCATATAGATGGTCTTGTACAGCGTACTTATCTATTTTCAATTAATATGCATGTTTACTGTATTCAAATTGGCTCGTATTTTCTGTATCTTGTTACGTCCCTCTGAGGACCTGGTCCGCTGCCAGGTGTATCTTTTCTTGAGCATTTGTAGGAGCGCAGGTTTGGATGGTTACATGTGATCCGAGGATGTCTTCTCTTCGAGCTGTGATGGATAGCTGGTATTCTTATATTGTGTTGTGGTGTTGTACTCATATTGTATTTGCTCTTATATTCGAGTTGGTAGTGGATTTGTTTCCATCCAACTATCATCCTTAGATACTTCTTATTGAGATCTAGTTTCATAGATACTGGTTATTTATTTCTATATGATTTTGGTGGATGAGATTTAGATTTTACTCTGTGACTTATGATACATTTTATACCACTTGTGGATTTTATATTCATATTACAGCGTACGTATGGATTTGGTTTCCATATATTGGAGTTGCCATATCCATGCGGCTGGCATGCTTACGTATTCTAGTCCTACGTATTTTTGGGACTGGGACGTGACAGATGTAATACAGCTTAAGTATGCCCGATGGATCCATTAAATTGGGTTTGTCCATCGGTGCATGCTGCTGGCCATTGCCACGTGTCCAGTCCCTCGGTATTTTGGGACTGGGGCGTGACATGGTTTTTGTGGTGGCCCATGCAGGTCAACGACTAAATTGTTCGGTTTCATCTTAGGGACCGAACAGGCCTGCACTAAGATAGGATAAGTTTTTAGGATCTCATCCACTTGCTTGAAAACGTTCTTGATATCTGTATCGTACTCATTTTTGACTTGCATCCTGCCTTGAATCTTGTGCGGTTCTTATATTTTATTTTGGATGCAGAAAGATGGATCCAAGAATTGAAGATGAAATTCCTTTGAGTACGCCACAAGACGCTGTGGTTATCTATGGAGATGGAGTTACACCAGAGAACAGAGGGCAATCCTCTCAAGGTGGTCAAGCTGAACAGCATAACTCCAGGTTCAGGCGCGACGATATCCCAACTCTGCCGCAGTTCCCTCCACAGATGCCTGTCTTTCCACCAGGGCAAGCAATGGACGGGCAGCATATGTTCTAGATATTTTACGCCATGATACAAGCCCAACAGCAAGTTCAACAGGAGGCACATCGTCAGGAGGCAGAGTACCTAAGAACCAGCCTAGTAAACGCATTGGAGCAAGTGAACCCACAAGCTAGGCGACCAGCGACGGGATCTATCACTGATTTCCGTCAACTCAAGCCCCGTACCTTTTCGGGCAAAGAAGGACCAACCGAAGTTCATGAGTGGCTCATTAACATACAACACCAGTTGGAAGCAGCTGAACTACCAAGGGAACGTTGGATGACCGCCATCAGAATGCAGTTGACGGACAATGCTCATCACTGGTGGCTATCTGAAGAGACCAGGCTCGGACCAGACCGAGTCACTTGGGAAGAGTTCTCCAGACTCTTTCAAGAGATGTACATTCCGACTATCGCTCGATCAGAACTTCGGGACAAATTCAATCGCCTCACTCAGGAAGCTATGACAGTGGAGGAGTACAACGCAGAATTCATTCGTCTAAGTCGCTTCGCCCCTACTTTAATCCCAACGGAAGAAGAGAAGGCTGAGAAATTCTTCGACGGACTAAACTTCAAGCTGCAGAGATTCATCGGATCCGTCGCACCTACCTCTTACTCGAACGTTCTCGCTGCAGCCCGACGCATGGAACGCGTCACCAGGAGAGAGACCAGTCTGAAATGGTCTTCCACATCAGCCAGAGCACCACAAGAAGAAGCTGCAAAGAGGCCTCATATACACTAGCCACCCAAAGCCTCTCCGCAGACATTACCTACATGTTAATACTGTGGCAAGGTAGGCCACACTGAGAAGGACTGCAGACGCAAGTTGGGATTATGCTTGATTTGCGGGACCAATCAACACTTGGCCAAGGATTGTCCTTATCATCGAGGAGGAGCACCAAGAGCAAACCAACAAGCTCTACCAGCACCAGGAGGGTATCAACCAAGGCCACCATTGGCATCACAAGCGGCACTCTTCCAACAAGCCCAGCAGCAGCAGCAGCAACAGAGGAATCCACCAGGACGTGGCAAGCCTTTGTGATGACTTTGGAAGACGCGCAGAACCAAGGAGTAGCTAATGCGCATAAGTCTTTATAGTTTTTCCGTTTCTAGTATTGCTATAGTTCGTGCCTGCTGATTCGTAACCCCAGACTTAACCTGATAACTTTAACTTGCTAATAATTGATAACTTAGTGTTAACCTAGTAATTTTGAACTTGCCAATAATACAGAATGTTTTATAAATGGTAACCTGATAATTTTTTTTTAGATAAAGCTGGTTTTCTAAATCTGTAATTTTCTAAATTTCCTACATTCAGGAAATTTTATAAGCTTAGGGAAATAATTTTTCCTAGGTGCTCCTTGATTTTGATGTGCTTCGAACAATGGTTGCAACCGTGTCATCTCTGTTGACCGGTTATTCTTTGATTGCGAGGACGCAATCCTCTTAAGGGGGGTAGATTGTAATCTCCCTGATTTTCAAGAATTTTTAATTTTTGGATTTTCACAATTTTCTGGAATTTTTGGGAAAATTTCTGAAATTAAATACAGGTGTTTGAATTATTAAATGATTTTTAAATGATAATAAATAATAATAAAATGTGCTGAAGATTATAATTTCTAGTGTAAAATTAAAAACCGGATATGGGGTAATTTTTTGGGAATTTATTGGACCCCGGATGGATTTTTAAATCCCTAAATACTAAATAATTATTAAACTAAAATAAACCGGATTTTTATTAATTCAAACTAAACCAAACCCAGAGATTAAACCGACCCGGACCGGCCGGTTCAGCTAAACCAGACCGAACTGTCCTAGCGGGTCGAGTCGGGTCTGCCCGGCTGAACCCGCACCCGCGAACCCGCTAACCCGTAACCCTTTCCCTTCTCCTCTCTCAGCCGAGTAACCGCCCGACCCTAGCGTTCCCTCTCCGCCGCAAACGGCCGCGCCGCTCCGGCGTACCCTCGACCGTTGGCCTCCCACCGTCCGTTCGCCTCCGGTTACCGGCCGCCCCTCCAGCTTCCCATCCACTTATAAAAACCACAGCCTCCCCCGCCGGATCCCCTAGCCCCACTCCCCTCGACCTCGCCGGCCACCCGCATCCCGACCTGCTGCCCAGCGCCGCCTAGCCCAGCCGCCTCGCCTCCCAAGCCCTCCGCCGACCAGTCCTCAGCCGCCCGACCTCCGCCAGAGACTCCTTTCCTCCTCCTGCCCTCCTCCGACCCCGACAGAGTCTCCCCGACCGCAGCGGTGGCCGCCTCCATCAGTAAGCTCCGACCGGCCGCCCTGAGCTTCCCCGGAACCCTAGCCGAGTGCCGACCGGCCGCCCTGGACCTCCCCGAACCCTCGCTGACCTCCGCCGACCAGAACCCCCTCTCTCAGCGGCTCGATTCGGATGCCCTAGCCCTGACACGATTCAGACACGTGTCGGACACGAATCGGACACGGAGATTTCTGTTTTCTGGAGCCCTGTTCAGGTACTTGTAACTTCTTGCTCGTAGCTCAGATTTTGATTCCGTAAATTATATCGCGTAGCCTGTATGACCCTCTCGGTGCCCGTGCAAACTGCTCGGGGTATCGCGTCCTGTGGTGATCGCACACCGCGATCCAAAAATAGGAAAACCAGACCCTGTTTCACCCCGGAATCGAGTACGCTCCGCCAAACGGGACGACTTGGTCGCGTGCGGTCTTCACAGATATGTGCGCGTCGTTGATACGGACGTGCGGGATTTCGTATAAGCTGATTTGGATGTGCGTGCACACCGAAATCAGTGCGTATCCGCGGACATCGTCCCGTATCCGACTTTTCTGAATCTTGCTGTAACTTAGTGTACACACGTCGAATCGAGACGAAACTTGTGCCATCGGACTCGTAGCAATACGCTGGTCCTATGAGCCAAGTTTGGTTCGATTCTGAGAACGTTGACAAAATCGTGTGTCGTGGGCCCCACAGGCTCCACCCGACGGGCGATTTTGAGAACGGCTCATAGGAATCCAATTCTGGAAGTTCCGTTGGGTTCGTATCATCGTTCCTGACCTGTTGACACTAAGTTGGACTATTTTTGAGACCTTTGACCTTGACGCATTTTTCGGTGCAAAGTGGCCCACATCTGGACCCCGCCTTGACCCGAAAATGACGTTTTTGCCCTTGTCTCCAAATTGGACTCAAGGATAGGCGTTTCTAGCTGATTAATATTTTCTGGACTTGATGGTGATGTCTATTTCAGCAATCGGAGTACTGCCTGAAATTCCAGCTGAAGCCAGAGCGACAATTGGAGCCGAAAACTCAGGCAAGTGTACCTTGCCATAAATACAGTTTAATGATTCATTTTATCCAGATTTATTTCCTGTGACTGTTGTACATGCTCAAACCTAGGGCCGTGTGACTTGCTTAGCGTCCGATTATAGTCGGGTGCCAACACCGTACGCGGGGTTGTGCAATGTCAAATTAGAGATGGATATCGTGACATTTATATTCTTGTACTTACATTATCAAGTACGTTATACCCAGGACACCTGTCACGCCCCAGTCCCAAAATACCGAGGGACTGGATGCGTGATTATGGCCAGCAGCATGCACCGATGGACAAACCCAATTTAATGGATCCATCGGGCATACTTAAGCTGTATTACATCAGTCGGGGTCTACTATTCTCATCCACAGATATAAGATATCAACTTCAGCAAAAGAAATATTAAGTTACAACCAGACAAAGTAAATAAAATCGGAGAACAATCCGATATTAAGTCTGTTACATAAGTTCTCAAAGACAGGAAAAGAGTTCAATTAAACAGGAAATAGTGAGTTTAATGAAACAGGAAAATAAAGACTAAATGACTGAGCATGGTGAAGCAGTTGTTCATGAGAAGTCCTCAGCGGTCACCTCGTCCTCAGGTTCAGGTACTGCTCCGAGTAGTGCCCCTGTTCCGTACACCTCAAGGTAGCTCTCGTCTGCTATAACTGGAGAACAAAACCAGGTCCTCAGCGGGACGTAACAAGGTACAGAAGAATACGAGCCATAATACAGTGAGTGAGCATGCAAGTCAACCAAAATGTTAAACACAAGAGAAGCACAAGAAATTAATAAGTTTAAGACAGTGGCATGCCGATGTTACTATCAAACAAATCCAGTTAAATACTTAAAACCAGCTAAGTGATCATGCAAGTGAGAGTTATTATTCATACTCAGGCTGAGACTACTACAGGATCAGTGATAAGAAACCATAGCAGTGATTCTCGAAGGGCCAGTACAGGTGCCAAAGCTCTGTGCCAGAGACTAGGACACTTCCAGATAACCAGATATATATATAATATAATCAGCCTTGATATGGTAATACTCTCCCCACCCAATGAAATCCTACGTCACAGTTCTCAATGTTCATGTTACGCAAGATTGAAACTAATGCAGTCAGTCATTTATTAAGTTCTAAAGCTTAAATCATAAAATCTATATCTTATACAAACCCCCTTGAATAATCAGGAAGATTCTGTATCATGCTTGTGTCAGGTGTCCTGGGGATAATTTACTTGATAGGGCAAGTACCACAGTCACAGAAATTAGAGCAAGAGATTCAAAATGAATTAAATACTGCATTTAATGGCAAGGTACACTTGCCTGGATTTTCTGTTTCAGTTGTAGCTCGAGCTTCAGCTGGATTTCCAGGCAGTACTCCGGTTGCTGAAACAAACATCACCATCAGGTCCAGAACACATCAATCAGCTAGGAACGCCTGTCCTTGAGTCCAATTTGGAGACAAGGGCAGAAACGTCATTTTCGGGTCAAGGCGGGGTCCAGATGTGGGCCGCTTTGCACCGAAAACCGAGTCAGGGTCAAAGGTCTCAAAAACAGTCCAACTTAGTGTTAACAGGTCAGGAACGATGATACGAACCCAACGGAACTTCCAGAATTGGATTCCGATGAGCCGTTCTCAAAATCGCCCGTCGGGTGGAGCTTGTGGGGCCCACGACACGCGATTTTTCCAACGTTCTCAGAATCGAACCAAAATTGACCCACAGGACCAGCGTATTGCTACGAGTCCGATGGCGCAAGTTTCGTCTCGATCTGACTTGTGTACACTAAGTTACAGCGAGAAACAGAAAGTACGAATACGGGGCGGTGTCCGCGGATACGCACTGATTCCGGTGTGCACGCACATCCGAATCAGCTTCTGCGAAAGCCCGCACGTCCGTATCTACGATGCTCACGTGTCGGTGAAGACCGCACGTGACCAAGTCGTCCCGTTTGGCGGGGCGTACTCGATTCCGGGGTGAATCAGGGTCTGGGTTTTCCTGTTTTTGGATCGCGGTGTGCGATCACCACAGGACGCGATGCCCCGAGCGGTTTGTCCGGGCACCGAGAGGGTCATACAGGCTACGCGATACAATTTACGGAATTGAATTCCGAGCTACGAGTCAAAAGTTATGATACCTGAAGGGGTCCCGAAAACCGAGTTTAACTCGCGTCCGACACGCGTCCAAATTGTGTCAGGGTACTGTGTCCGACACTGTGCTGTGTCCGCACCGTGTCCTAGGGTTCAGTTAGGGTTCTAGGGCTTCTGCGTCGAAGCTCGCCGGAGGGCGGCGGGCCGGAGGGACAGGGGCGGACGAGGCTCGTCGGCGTGCAAGGCGGGGAGGACAGCGGCTCCGGCAAGGCAGGAGGCGGCGCTCAGAGACTCGAGCTGCTGCTACTGCTTGTTCGTCGGCCGGAGGCGGGGACAGCACCTGAGGCGGGAGGCGAGGCGGTGCTGACCGGTGGCGGCGGAGAGGGGAGTCTTCGGCCGGCTCTGGCGGAGGGAAAGGCTAGGGTTCCGGTAATAGGTGGCGGAGAGGGGAGGAATCCGGTGGCTGGGAAGGGAATTTATAGGCGGGTGGAGGGAGGCGATGAGTCGTCGGTTAGGGTAGGGGAGGAGGCGGTCCGGTGAGGGAGCGGAAACGGAGGGTTGAGGAAGATGGAGAGCGGCGGCGGCGGCGGGTTCGTAACGGACGGCGGAGGCCAGCAGTCGGGCTCTAGCGGTTGGGGAAGAGAGAGGGAGCGGGTTCGGGTGGTCGCGGGCCCGACCCGACCCGGTGGCCTAATGGGCCGGTTCAGGTTAGGCGGGCTGGGCCGTTGGGTTGGGCCGGATTCAATTTAAATAACTCATTTAAATAATTAACTTAATGATTAAATAAATAAGTAATTAATTAATAATAGATTTTAGGTGTTTAAAAATTCATCCGGGGTCCAATAAATTCCCGGAAAATTACCATATTTCTAGTTTTTCATAAAATATTATTTTCATAATATTTTAATACCATTTAATATTAATTAAAAAATCCTTCAATAATTAAAACACCTTAATTTAATTCCAGAAAAATATCAGAAAAATTACAATAAATTGGGGAAAATTCCATATTATCAAATTTTGAAAATCAGGGGGATTACATTATACCCCCCTTAAGAGGATTGCGTCCTCGCAATCAAAGATTAACCGGTCAACAGAGATGACACGGTTGCAAAATCAGAAAAATCAAGATTGAGAGTGACACCTAGGAAAAATTATTTTTCCCAAGCATTAAAAGTTATGCAATTTCCCAAATGTGGGAAATCTAGAAAATTACAGTTTTAGAAAACTAGGTTATTTTTCAAAACATATCAGATTAACATTTATGAAACATTCTGAATTATTGGCAAGTTCAGAATCACTAGATTAACACTAAGTTATCAATTATTAACAGGTTAAAATTATTAGGTTAAGTTATCAGGTCAAGTCTGGGGTCACGAACCAGCAGGCACGAACTAAACAATGCTAGAAACGGAACAACTATATAAGACTTACTCGCATTAGCAACTCCTTGGTTCTGCACGTCTCCCACAGTCATTGCGAAAACTTGGCCACGTCCTTGAAGTGGTGCTCTTAGCTGTTGCTGGGGTTGCTGGTAGGGTGCTGCTTGATGTGCCAAGGGTGGCCTTGGTTGTTGTCCTCCTGGTGCTGGTAGAGCTTGTTGGTTCGCCCTTGGTGCTTCCCTACGATCAGGGCAGTCCTTCACTGCATGCTGTCTGGATCCGCAACCTAAGCACAATCCATGTTTACGTCTACACTCCTTCTCAATATGGCCTATTTTGCCGCAGTAATAACAAGTAGGAAGAGCCAGGGTTTTGGATGCAGATCCCTGTGGTGCTTGATGCAGATGAGGTTTCTTGGCAGCTTCTCCATTGTTTGCTCTGGCTGGTACTGATGTGGAAGGCCTCTTCAGACTGGTTTCTCTCCTGGTGACGCGCTCCATGCGTCGAGCTGCAGCAAGGACGTCCGTGTACGAAGTTGGTGCGACAGATCCAATCAGTTTCTGCAGTTCGATGTTGAGTCCGTCGAAAAACTTCTCGGCCTTCTCTACTTCTGTCGGAATCAAGGTAGGAGCGAAGCGACTCAGACGAATGAACTCGGCGTTGTATTCTTCTACCGTCATAGCATCCTGGGTGAGGCGATTGAACTTGTCCCTCAGTTCAGATCGAGCGATAGCAGGTATGTACATCTCCTGGAAGAGTCTGGAGAACTCTTCCCAAGTAACTCGGTCTGGTCCGAGCCTGGTCTCTTCGGATAGCCACCAGTGATGAGCATTGTCCGTCAATTGCATTCTTACGGCGGTCATCCAACGTTCTTGGGGAAGCTCAGCTGCTTCTAATTGATGACGAATATTGGTGAGCCATTCATGCACTTCTGTTGGTCCCTCCTTGCCAGAGAAAGTACGGGGCTTCAGTTGGCGGAAGTCTGTGATAGAGCCCGTCGGATGTCGTCTAGCTGGTAGGTTGGCCTGCTCCAGTGCATTTACTAGACTGTTCCTCAAGTACTCAGCTTCGCGACGTTGGGCTTCAGTTTGGACTTGTTGCTGAGCTTGCATCATTGCGAAGAACATCTGGAACATCTGCTGTCCGTCCATTGCTTGGCCTGATGGAAATACAGGCATCTGAGGAGTGAACTGGGGCGGAGGTGGAATATCATCACGCCGAAATCGGGAAGATTGCGGATCTGCTTGTCTGCTTCGGTGAGTAGAGGGATCTCCACTCAATAGCGTCACGTCATCTTCTCCGTAGGTGGCTACATCACCTATTGGTGTTCTTGCTGGAGTTCCGTCATTTGTTTGTGATTCCATTTCTCTGCATCAAAATAACTATATAAGGCGCACTGGAATCAAGGCAAGATGCAAATTCAAAAATGAATACGATACAGATATCAAGAACGTTTGCAAGCAAGTGGATGAGATCCTAAAAACTTATCCTATCTTTATTGCAGGCCTGTTCGGTCCCTAAGTTGAAACCGAACAATTTAAGTCGTAGACCTGCATGGGCCACCACAAAAACCATGTCACGCCCCAGTCCCAAAATACCGAGGGACTGGATGCGTGATTATGGCCAGCAGCATGCACCGATGGACAAACCCAATTTAATGGATCCATCGGGCATACTTAAGCTGTATTACATCAGTCGGGGTCTACTATTCTCATCCACAGATATAAGATATCAACTTCAGCAAAAGAAATATTAAGTTACAACCAGACAAAGTAAATAAAATCGGAGAACAATCCGATATTAAGTCTGTTACATAAGTTCTCAAAGACAGGAAAAGAGTTCAATTAAACAGGAAATAGTGAGTTTAATGAAACAGGAAAATAAAGACTAAATGACTGAGCATGGTGAAGCAGTTGTTCATGAGAAGTCCTCAGCGGTCACCTCGTCCTCAGGTTCAGGTACTGCTCCGAGTAGTGCCCCTGTTCCGTACACCTCAAGGTAGCTCTCGTCTGCTATAACTGGAGAACAAAACCAGGTCCTCAGCGGGACGTAACAAGGTACAGAAGAATACGAGCCATAATACAGTGAGTGAGCATGCAAGTCAACCAAAATGTTAAACACAAGAGAAGCACAAGAAATTAATAAGTTTAAGACAGTGGCATGCCGATGTTACTATCAAACAAATCCAGTTAAATACTTAAAACCAGCTAAGTGATCATGCAAGTGAGAGTTATTATTCATACTCAGGCTGAGACTACTACAGGATCAGTGATAAGAAACCATAGCAGTGATTCTCGAAGGGCCAGTACAGGTGCCAAAGCTCTGTGCCAGAGACTAGGACACTTCCAGATAACCAGATATATATATAATATAATCAGCCTTGATATGGTAATACTCTCCCCACCCAATGAAATCCTACGTCACAGTTCTCAATGTTCATGTTACGCAAGATTGAAACTAATGCAGTCAGTCATTTATTAAGTTCTAAAGCTTAAATCATAAAATCTATATCTTATACAACCCCCCTTGAATAATCAGGAAGATTCTGTATCATGCTTGTGTCAGGTGTCCTGGGGATAATTTACTTGATAGGGCAAGTACCACAGTCACAGAAATTAGAGCAAGAGATTCAAAATGAATTAAATACTGCATTTAATGGCAAGGTACACTTGCCTGGATTTTCTGTTTCAGTTGTAGCTCGAGCTTCAGCTGGATTTCCAGGCAGTACTCCGGTTGCTGAAACAAACATCACCATCAGGTCCAGAACACATCAATCAGCTAGGAACGCCTGTCCTTGAGTCCAATTTGGAGACAAGGGCAGAAACGTCATTTTCGGGTCAAGGCGGGGTCCAGATGTGGGCCGCTTTGCACCGAAAACCGAGTCAGGGTCAAAGGTCTCAAAAATAGTCCAACTTAGTGTCAACAGGTCAGGAACAATGATACGAACCCAACGGAACTTCCAGAATTGGATTCCGATGAGCCGTTCTCAAAATCGCCCGTCGGGTGGAGCCTGTGGGGCCCACGACACGCGATTTTTCCAACGTTCTCAGAATCGAACCAAAATTGACCCACAGGACCAGCGTATTGCTACGAGTCCGATGGCGCAAGTTTCGTCTCGATCTGACTTGTGTACACTAAGTTACAGCGAGAAACAGAAAGTACGGATACGGGGCGGTGTCCGCGGATACGCACTGATTCCGGTGTGCACGCACATCCGAATCAGCTTCTGCGAAAGCCCGCACGTCCGTATCTACGATGCTCACGTGTCGGTGAAGACCGCACATGACCAAGTCGTCCCGTTTGGCGGGGCGTACTCGATTCCGGGGTGAATCAGGGTCTGGGTTTTCCTGTTTTTGGATCGCGGTGTGCGATCACCACAGGACGCGATGCCCCGAGCGGTTTGTCCGGGCACCGAGAGGGTCATACAGGCTACGCGATACAATTTACGGAATTGAATTCCGAGCTACGAGTCAAAAGTTATGATTACCTGAAGGGGTCCCGAAAACCGAGTTTAACTCGCGTCCGACACGCGTCCAAATTGTGTCAGGGTACTGTGTCCGACACTGTGCTGTGTCCGCACTGTGTCCTAGGGTTCAGTTAGGGTTCTAGGGCTTCTGCGTCGAAGCTCGCCGGAGGGCGGCGGGCCGGAGGGACAGGGGCGGACGAGGCTCGTCGGCGTGCAAGGCGGGGAGGACAGCGGCTCCGGCAAGGCAGGAGGCGGCGCTCAGAGACTCGAGCTGCTGCTACTGCTTGTTCGTCGGCCGGAGGCGGGGACAGCACCTGAGGCGGGAGGCGAGGCGGTGCTGACCGGTGGCGGCGGAGAGGGGAGTCTTCGGCCGGCTCTGGCGGAGGGAAAGGCTAGGGTTCCGGTAATAGGTGGCGGAGAGGGGAGGAATCCGGTGGCTGGGAAGGGAATTTATAGGCGGGTGGAGGGAGGCGATGAGTCGTCGGTTAGGGTAGGGGAGGAGGCGGTCCGGTGAGGGAGCGGAAACGGAGGGTTGAGAAAGATGGAGAGCGGCGGCGGCGGCGGGTTCGTAACGGACGGCGGAGGCCAGCAGTCGGGCTCTAGCGGTTGGGGAAGAGAGAGGGAGCGGGTTCGGGTGGTCGCGGGCCCGACCCGACCCGGTGGCCTAATGGGCCGGTTCAGGTTAGGCGGGCTGGGCCGTTGGGTTGGGCCGGATTCAATTTAAATAACTCATTTAAATAATTAACTTAATGATTAAATAAATAAGTAATTAATTAATAATAGATTTTAGGTGTTTAAAAATTCATCCGGGGTCCAATAAATTCCCGGAAAATTACCATATTTCTAGTTTTTCATAAAATATTATTTTCATAATATTTTAATACCATTTAATATTAATTAAAAAATCCTTCAATAATTAAAACACCTTAATTTAATTCCAGAAAAATATCAGAAAAATTACAATAAATTGGGGAAAATTCCATATTATCAAATTTTGAAAATCAGGGGGATTACAACACCTGACACAGATCATGAAACAGAATCTTCCTGAAATATTCAAGGTGATTCTGTGTAGGTTGCAGGATTGGCCTAGACATTATATTATATTCCTAGATGTTATATTCATAGACATAATATGACTCACTGTATTAGTTATGATCTCACGTGACATGGACATGGGACGTGTGGTTACATTGGGTGGGGAGAGACACACAGGCTACAGGCTGATTATATATATAAATCCATAGTAAACACATAGTAAAATTCATAGTATACTCCGCTACCGGCTCCCCGACACAGAGCTTGTAGTGGTATCAGCCTAAGTTCTAGTGATGCTCTCGACTTGCATATCACATAGAAGGTTATATAGTTGACCCTATTGTTCCCTTATTTACTTTACTGCATTTATTTTGGCTTGTGTTTTTTGTACCTTGCTATGTCCCCTGAGGACCTGGATCCGGATTATGTCCCCAGAATTTGCAGACGAGGTTTATCCAGAGGTCTACGGAACAGGTGCTCTTCACGGAACAGTACCCGTAGCTGAGGATAAGGTGATCGCTGAGGACTTCTCCTGAATAATTGCTTCGCCATGCTCAGTCATTATGACAAATAGTCTTTATTTTCTGTTTAATTAAACTCTTTAATTCCTGTTTATGAGAACATTGTAACAGACTAATATCGGGTTGTTCCCCGATTTTATTTACTTGGACTGGTTGTTGTTTATTATTGCTTTGCTGATATTTCTATCTTTATTCTGTGGATGAGAATAGTAAAACCCTGACTGATATAATACAGCTTAAGTATGCCCGATGGATCCATTAAATTGGGTTTGTCCATCGGTGCATGCTGCTGGCCATTGCCACGTGTCCAGTCCCTCGGTATTTTGGGACTGGGGCGTAACACACACCATGTCTACCTTTTGCTCTTTTTCGCTAGTTGAGCACCCTTAGCACACCCCAGCTACCTTTGCTCGTTCCCGCTAACCGAATAACTTTAGCACACTCTGGCTACCTTTGTTTCGTTTTCGCTAACCGAGCACCCAGGAGATCCAATATATTGTCATCTTGATCCGTTCGACCATATAACCAAATCTGACACGTTCATCCACACCACCATTGTGTGTCAACCACAATAATACAACACGTTCATCCGTTCGACCACATAACCAAACCTTGGACTCGTCAGATCCACTTTTTAAGCCAATTTGTGTAGTTAATGCTCATACTCCACCTTGAGAAGAGCCCGTATAATCCATGAACGTTCAACACCATCTGTCTCGAACCAATTAGAGCTGCTCAAACCGGTCCCGTGGGCTCTGATACCACTTATTGGGAACGCGGTGTGACCCGAATCGGAGTTGGCCCATGAGGTGCAATATTGGATTGGGCCCATATTCCTTAAAAGGGAATTACATATTGAGTTTTATTAACTTGTGCAATCCCTATTAAGATTAATTATATTTAGGATTAGATATTAATTAGATTTAGGATTAGATTCTTCTTCTATATGGATACATATTTCTTCTCCTACTCTTATACGAACATGTATCTGTTCTCCCACTTTATATATTCATAGTTGTAAGACTTTTTACATCATCCATTAATAAAATTATTATTTTTTTCCTTGATTTGTTTTATGGTATCAGAGCCTAGAGTTTTTCAATCCTAGGACCGCTTCATCATCTTCGTTAGTTGCTCCTCCAAAAAAAAATCAAGAAGAATAAATAATAATTTTATTAATGGATGATATAAAAAGTCTTACAACTATGAATATATATAGTTGGAGAACGGATCCATGTTCGTATAGCAGTAGGAGAAGAAATATGTATCCATATAGGAGAAAAATCTAATCCTAAATCTAATTAATATATAATACTAACTATAATTAATCTTAACACCCCCCTTCAAACTCATGGTGGGTCAAACAACATGAGTTTGCCTAATAGAAACTGAAATTGCGGTGTGGGGTATGATTTTGTAAAGAAATCTGTCAGTTAATCAACTGAAGTCATATGTGGTAGAGAAATAGTGCCTTTCAAAAAATACTGACGGACGAAGCGACAATCAATCTCAATATGCTTTGTTCGTTCATGAAAAATCAGATTATTTACAATCTGTATAACACTCTAGTTGTCACAATAAAGAGGTATAGGTCCTGTAGGACAATGCCCATATCAGAGAGCAGTCTACATACATAGATGATCTTCCTGGTGGTGGCAACCATAGCTCTATACTCTGCCTCAGTATAAGAACATACAACAACTTTTTATTTTTTGCTTCACCATAAGATCAACGAATCACCAAGAAACAAACATAATCCTGTAGTAGATCGTCTGTGGTCGGATCTCCTATCAAATCTGTATCAGAAAATGCTCGAAGCTCCAGAGTAGATATAAAAGACATAAATAATGAGCGCGTAATGGAACCCTGAAGATATCGGAGAATCCGGAGTAATGCACTATAGTGAGTTGATCGAGGCACGGAAATGAACTGACTAACAATACTAGCTACATGAGAAATATCTGGCCTGATCAATAGAGATACACAAGTTGACCACTAGCCACCTGTGTAAACACCCTCACCCAAAATAGATATTTTGTGTATATTTTATATTATTATATTTATTATAGATGTTGAATTTATTTAGAGTATTCTCTTAGTTAATTAGAAAATAAATTTTTTTAGTATATTTACTTATATAAATATTTATTTAGAATTATTTTTAGGCTATTTTAGATTATTGGAATTTTTCCATAATTTTTAGTTAATTAAAAACTAGTAACACTAATTTTTTAGGGCTTTGAAGAATTTATTTTAGATTTAAACATAATTATAAATATTCTAAATATTTATTTTAGGTTCTAAATAGTCAAAATATATTTTCTAGAATTTTTGGGAATTTTCTGAGTATTTTTAGTATTTATTGGGAGTAATTAGGCTAATAACTAATTTTTTAGGACTTGTAGAATTTATTGTGCAATTCCAGGAATATAGAATGGACCCACATTATTTTTTTAGTGTTTATAATATTATTATATATTTTCTAAAATTATTTTAGAATTTTTGGAATTTATTTAATATTTGTTTTTATTTAAATATGTTAAACTAATGTTTAGAGCTTCTCCTAATTATAGTAGAAAAATAATGAATATAAAATTATCCCAAATATTTTTCTAGGATTTTTCGGTTCAAAATATATTTTCTATAATTTTTCCAGATTTTTAGGATTATTTTTAATATTTATTTTGAGTTATTTAGATTTAAAATGACTTAAATAATGTTTTGATAAAGGCAAATCAAAAACAAATAATATAACAAAAATTATCCAATCAGATTCTGACACGTGTCAGCCTATAAATATCCATTTAGCTGCAGGTACATCCCTATATATATATATATATATATATATATATATATATATATATATATATATATATATATATATATTATTATAACCCTAATTATCCTATTATTTTAGAGAGAGAGATTTTGGAGAATTGCCATCTAGGATTCCTTCATCTTCAACAAGCCATTGCGCATAGCTCCAGACTCCAAACGAGGCCTAGTTTCTTGTGTTAGAAAGATATTGAGGTTAGATTTCTGATTATATAATTTTTTATGAAATTATTAGTATTAAATTCTGGAAAATTCGTAGAGCACAGCATGTCCGAAAATAGACGTGTTTTGATATTTTCGCGATTCCGGGAGAACCAGGAATCAGAATCATGAACCGTTTAAATTTCGGAAAGCTAATGTCGAGATCATTGACATATGTTTTTCCCAGAATTTATTTCGAAGTATTTATATACTGTTAATTCTGTAGAACTTCTAGGTTAGAATTTAACCATCGGTGCAAAATACGAAATTTGTATGTGCCATAATTCCCAAACAAATTTGAATTCGGATGAGCCATAAATTTCAGCATGATTTTGATGCTGAAATCTACAAGAAATCATGCATGAAAGTCGAGTTGTGTCGGTTGACTTTTTGGTCAACAGATCGCCTCGATTTGCGTGCCAGGAGTCTCGAGTTGATAAAATTCAGTTTCTTTCGACAAAAATTTAGGAATTAACATAAAAATTAGAATAATAAGATTAAAATAGGATTTTAGAGTAATTATTCTAGAATTAAATAAATTAAAATAAATTATCTTTTGACGTGATAAATTTGTAATACATAGGCTATTTGGACTGTGACTTGGACTCTGATTCATACCGACCCTAGGACACCGTGGACTATCCCATACTTACCTTGACCATGTTGACCCTAAGAACTTGTGAATTTGTTCGCCTTGCGTACATTAACGTACTGGCATAGACACCTGTCAGTTGACTGACTGATTTCGTATAATACTTGAAGACGCGACACCTGCGTAATTCAACGCGTAATTGACCGTGTTAGATGACTAGTGTTACCCCTAGTATACCCCATGAGTCCAGTGTAAATGTGGTTGTGTATGTGCTAGTGTAAATACTAATGATTCTCTTGTATTATATTGTACATAGGATATTGGATTTGTTCTGCGCGATTTCTGGAGCAGCTTATTGGTACATTGCAGCTTCCTTGCCAGGCAAGTATACCTTGCCATTGTACTGTTATTTATATTCCATATGTTGCATGCATCCTTATTTTCTGTCTTTAGTTCATATATTTTAACTGTTATATAAAATGCGTGCGACGGTGTCGTCGTAATATGTTTTTATTTATGTATTGCATTGACCTTGTTTATGAGACTACCCCATTATCATGTAGCATCATTAGGTTCATTGGCCGTGATATAGTTGTTATACAAGTTGTGAGTCTCATATAGATCACGGACTTGCGTGCAGGTTGCCCTCCTGTACGTGTGGGCCGTGCGTTAGGAATAACTGCTGTTAGAAACTTTACATGCTAGTAGACTTAGCAGTTATTAGAGGTCTAGGGACATAGCCTATTGTAGTACGGTGGTCCCATCCTTGTCCTTGTTTGGTTGCAGGATTAGGCTAGGGTACTAAGAATAGGCTATGAACTAAATCGTGTCATGGATGTGACATGCTTAGAGCATGGGGTGGGGAGAACAACAAGTACCGCATTTGAGCTCCTTTACACTTTTCCTTCTGTAACCCGGAAGCTCCGCTAGAGATACGGGCGGTGATGACCCCTTTACTACTTGGCGGGCCTCTGCCGTTCAAAAGACGACATGCCTTTGAGGCCCCTGGTTCTCCGAGAGAGTCATGTCAATCCCAGTTCTCAGCCAGATAGCTCACTTGTTAGAAAGTTGTTCTCAAACTGCATTCACATAGATGGTTAGGCGACCCATTGGATATTTATTTTAGTACTTTATTGGCATGTGTTTAAGTATCTTGTTATATCCCTCTGAGGACCTGGTCCGCTGCCAGGTGTATCTGTTCTTGAGTATTTGCAGGAGCGCAGATTTGGATGGTTGTATATGCTTCGTGGATGTCTTCTCTTCGAGCCGTGATCGATAGTTGATATACTTATATTAGGTTTGATTATGTTGTACTTATTTTGTATTTGCTCTTATATTCGAGTTGGTAGTGGATTTGTTTCCATCCAACTATCATCCTTAGATACATCTTATTGAGATATAGTTTCATAGATGTTAGTTATTCATTTATATTAATTTTCTGTGGATGAGATTTAGATTGTACCCTGTGACTTGTGATACATTTTATACCACTTGTGGATTGATATTCATATTACAGCGTACGTATGGGATATGGTTTCCATATATTGGAGTTGCCATATCCATGCGGCTGGCATGCTTACGTGTCCCTAGTCCTACGTATTTTGGGACTGGGGCGTGACAACCTGTAACGAGTAGGATCTGTGAGAGGTTCACCATCTGTGGGATGAAGCTTCACATGAAGCTCTAAAGGAGTATCAACTGTGCGACTATCTGATAGACCAGTAGAAGAAATAATCTCCGAAGTATATTTATGCTGAGAAACAAGTATCCCTCTATTACTTGTGCAATCTCTAGTCCAAGAAAATATTGAAGATTGCCAAGGTCTTTCATCCAAAACTGCTGATGAATCATCCCTGATGAATCATCTATGAGTAGCTGTAATCCCTGGCGAAGAGGTTGTGGTGGAGGCATGGATGGTGGAGAAGATGGCATTACGGGGGCTGGTAGAATTTATGGAGGATCCTCGTGAGTTAGCGACGGAGGCATCGTAAGAGGAGTTATACCAGGAGATAGGAGCAAAGGAGTATAATCAATGGAAACACTAGATGATGGAGCTGGTGGAAAAAAAGTGAACATCCAGAGGTGGGACAGTAAAATATGGAGAGTCCTCTAGAAAGGTGACATGACGAGATATACGAAGACGACGAGCCAATGGATCATAACAACGGTATCTCTTGTACTCGGAACTAAAACCAAGTAAGAAGCACTTGGCTGATCGGGCTGTCAATTTTGTGTGCTTAGTCCCAGGAAGAAGGACAAAACAATGCATCCAAAAGTCTGAAGCATACTGTAATCAGGAGGATACGAATAAAGACTCTCATGAGGTGTCCTACCAGATAAAACAAAGGAATGAGTGATATTTATAAGATTAAAGAAGTAACAATGGCTTATGCCCAGAACTTTTGAGGAACAGAAGAGAATAACAAGAGAGGAAGAGCAGTTTCAAGAATATGACGATGTTTGCGCTAGGCTATCCCATTCTATTCATGAGTATAAGAGCATGACTGCTGAAAAAGGGTGCCGTAAGATTGCAAGATAGATCGCATTGTAGTGGAGAGATACTCACGCGAACAATCATAACAATTTTTTTTAATCCTAGCATTGAATTGACGTCCTATAAATGGTTGGGAGATCATAATGGTAACGCATAAGATAGACCCAAGTATAACAAGTGTAATCATCAGTAAAGCTCATGTAGTAGACAAAATCACTCATAGATGGGATAGGAGCAGGTCTCCATATGTCAGAATGAACTAATTCAAAAATACTACTAGATTTAGATAAACTCTTAGGAAAAGGTAGGGCTATTTGTTTTGCCAACTTACAGCCCGTACATGTGGATAGAGAAGAGAAAGAACCACGTCCAAGAGCTCTATTGTTAAATAAATTCTTTAGACGAGGTTCTGAGATATGACCTAAGCATCTGTGCCACAAATCAGCAGCAAACATGACAATGGCAGCATGACTAGAACTCAAAGTTTAAGTTGATGAAAGATGAAGAAACTCTAAGTGGTAAAACTGTCCTTTTCTATAAGCTCGACCAACCGTCTGGCCCGTACAAGGATGCTTAACAAAATATATGAGGAAATCAAAAGAAATAATAAATCCACTCTCACAAATGCTACTGACTGATATGAGGTGCAAAGTAAGATAAAAAAAATTTAAGACAAAAGGAAGGCTCAAAGTGTCAAAAATAATTGAGCCAGATTGAGTGATAACCAATTGAGAACCATCAGCTGTGTGTAAAGATGGAAAGTAGGATAGTAAATATGTAATACTAGATAAAAGACTAAGGTCAAAAGTCACATGATGAGAAGTACCAGAGTCTAATATCCAATAAGTAGACATAACAGTAGAGGCAGATGTAGAGGAGCTAGCAAAGACAGGCTGACGATGGAGATGGTGCTGGACCTGGAGTTCTAACTTAGTAAGACGATGCTGAATATCTGCTGATGTCTGATCCTGAGCTGATGTTTGAACCTGAGGTATCGGACAGTGAGTCAAGGAAGAATCCCTTGTCTATACCCGTTTGAAGAAGTGAGTTCTTAAATATGGATGAAGCATGCACAAACCGAAGTTCACAAATCCTCGATTAGATCTCTTCTTCATTCTATCTTGTATGAAGAAGAACCCTTAGAGCAAAGAACAAACTTTCTCTTAGATTTTTTTGTGGACGAGCACCTCGAATCCCCACCTTTGTGCATGTTTTGTGCCTCCACCCTCCTCCTATATTTATAGGATGAGAAATCCTATTTTTGGTCATAATAGGATTTCCTAAATAGGAAACACTAAAATAAGAATCCTATTGCATCTAAAATAGTCCAATACCAATTATAGAGGTCCCAATATGGCCAGATTAAATATTTGATATAAATTTAAAATCTAATCAAATCTGACATTTAATGTAGATTTTTAAATTATATCAAATAAAACCTTTGACCATATTTGGACTCCAAAATTTACCAAATTCCGACTGGACCCTAACAATCTTCCCCTCCAGTCTGATGAGAGGGTGTTGGCGATATTCTTCTCAACTGGAATCCATGCCTGTCGCCCCGCGACAGAGTTCCTGCTCCCCCATGCCACCGATCTTCGATCCCCTGAGTTGCTTTACAATCTTGTAATTTTATATGAGTTATAAAGGTCGAGATTTGTCCAGGTGATGTAGTCACCGCTATATACTTGTCTTCATTTGTGCTTGGTGTTCGAAGATTGGTTGGTTATCTCAGGTGGGTTGGTGAACGCTTCCGCGATGCGTCTAACATGTGGTATCAGAGTGTCATGCCTCAGTCCCAAAATACCAAGGGACTAGCCACGTGGCAATGGCTAGCAGCACAACTCCCATGGGCAAGCCCAATTTAATGGACCCGTTAGAGTGTACTTAAGCTGTAAAACAAATACAATGGTCTAAGATACATATCGCAGTCTAATTCTAATCTCATCCAAAGAAATAAACACAATTCAATATGATAGACTAATCAATATAAAGAAATATAGTCTATCAATAAATCCCAATAAAAAGTGTCTCGGGGAACATCCCGATAATAAGTTAATACAATAATCCAAGAGTCAAGATATAGAATAACTTGAAGTAGAAATAACTGAGTATATAACAGAATACTCAGAAGAAATAATCTGGCACAACCTCGTCCTCTGGTACCAGTACTGCTCCAGCGTCAGCTCCTGTCCCATATATCTCAGGGTATTCCTCTTCTGCTGTACCTGGGGACATAATCCGAATCCAGGTCCTTAGGGGACATAACAAGGTACAAGAATAACTCAAGCAAAATAAAAGTAGTATATAAAAATCGATCCTTATGGCAAGCTATGTAATCAGCTATATGATATGCAAATATGAGCATCACTAGTACTCAGGCTGAGACTACTATAAGCTCTGTGTCGGGGAGCCGGTAGCAGTAATATCACGAAATAGGCCAAGCTCTGGAACAGAGACTAAAGCACCACAATAATAAATATATATGTATGTAATCAACCTGTAGCCTGTGTGTCTCTCCCCGCCCAATATAATTACACGTCTCATGTCCACGATGTCTCATATACATAACACGCAAGATCATGACCTCTAGCTAGTATAGTGAGTCATAATAATATCTATGTGTATGCAAGTCTCATATTACGAATCCTGTAAGCCTATACAGAATCACCATGAATAACTCAAGAAAGATTCTGTCATATGAATAGTATCAAGTGTCCTATGGTATGACGTACTTGGTAAAGCAAGTACGTAAAAATAGGATCGTAGAATCAACTCTCTAAATAACGTTATACGACTCCGCGTACGACATTGACACCCGAATTTTTATTGATAATTTGCAGCCGAATACAAATGCGCTCCATATCCAACCAAAAACTTTCTACATGGCTTACAACTCAAGAAAACAATATAGTAAACAATGTTCCATATATTATATCTTTTAGAAAAGCTACAACTTGCCGAAGAGATCTGTGTTGGGAACGCGTGTGACCCAAACCGGAGTTAGCTCATGAGGTACGATATTGGATTGGGCCCATATGCCTTAAAAGAAATTTTTTATGTAAGGTCAGAACCAATCCCAATTATCTATACCTTATGATCCCACCTCCTATCCGATGTGGGACTAAGTTACCAACTCTATTGTCACCCTCCTTTTGAGCGCTCAACTGGAAACAAGATACAATTCAACAATCTCCACCTTAGCTCGTTTCCACTAGCCGAACAACCTTAGCACACCTTGGCTACCTTTTGCTCTTTTCCGCTAGCCGACCACCCTTAGCACACCCCAGCTACCTTTGCTCGTTCCAGCTAACTGAATAACTTTAGCACACTCCGGCTACCTTTGTTTGTTTTCGCTAACCGAGCACCCAGGAGATCCAATATATTGTCATCTTGATCCGTTCGACCACATAACCAAACCTGACATGTTCATCCACACCACCATTGTGTGTCAACCACAATAATACAACACGTTTATTCGTTCGACCACATAACCAAACCTTGGACTCGTCAGATCCACTTTTTAAGCCAATTTGTGTAGTTAATGCTCATACTCCACCTTGAGAAGAGCCCGTATAATCCATGAACGTTCAACACCATCTATCTCGAACCAATTAGAGCTGCTCAAACCAGCCCCGTGGGCTCTGATACCACTTGTTGGGAACGCGGTATGACCCGAATCAGATGTAATGCCCCGTTTTCTCTATTCGGGGAGTGCGGCCAAGAAATACTTGATACCGTCAGATCGGGATAGATTGAATCAAGATCCTTTCCTCGTTATGGATTGGTTTCTTCGGAATCAGGTCCCATATTCAACGAATTGTGCCTCGAGGAAGGACTCTGCGGCAGAGTTGAGAGGGGCCTTTTCGTTGCGCTGGTTTCCTTGCCCGTTTTTGATGCCGCTTGGTTGCTTTCTTGTTGGTTTTATGACTTGCATTTTCTTGAACGGTTTTAATAGATTTTATTGCCTTCGTTCTTAGGATTTCGTATTTCGTATCGAACCTTGGAGACCGAAGCAGGAGATATTAATCATCTGTTGGTGCGTGCAGGTGATCGGGTGGACGACGCACGCGCGGATTCTTGAAGTTCTCCCTTTTCTCTCCTAGTTCACCAACTTGTGAGTGGCTTTACTTCGATTAGCACCCTTCTTCCAAGTCTTTACTCTTAATAAAAACTGGCTCATTTGTGCATCTCGCCCCAACGATATCATAATAAGAATAAAACTGAGTCAAAGGAAAAGAAGAGTTAGACTTGAAACACTTGTAATACTTGTCACTTAGAATTCTCAAAAAAAAAAAAACGATCACATTGATGCTTGCTTGTCCGCTATGTATTTATATATTCATGTTTCAGTTGTAGCTAGAACTTATTCTATATAACTGTACAGATATATTATGCAAACTATATTAAAATGCAATCACTTAGACATGAAGACTATGCCAAATGCACTATGCTAAAGTAGATGTATACATTCTTGTGGTTTGAATGCCTTATCTATTAATTTAGTGTCAATGCGTAGTGCGGTCGGACAACTTGTGCACAAGGTTTAGTTCCTACGAACGGCACCTGGGGCACTGGGGTCGATTCGTTCCGAACGGAACTCGGATAGCTATACTAGCAAGTCTAGCACGGGTAAGGCGGGGGAGGCTTTGTAGCGGGGCTTGTTACCCGAGCTGCAAGGGTCACCGACTTACTGTAGCTATTGTCCATGGTGGCAATGATATGCCATGACCTAATGTACATATATTTCTGCATTGCTTGCTCAAGCTAATGGTGTCTTCGTGGCAGGGAAGAACATGGTAAGTACTATGCAGGCAGTTCAGACGGGAAGGTAAAAGTTACCTAACGGTAGCATGTTTGTTCTGTAAATCGTATACTCAATGCTTGCATGTAAATTAAACTAAGGCAAGATAGAAGACCACAAATAAATTGCATGCTTCATATGAACTACTCTGGATTTGGTTAGTTGGGTTAGCTCGCCCTTACCGGTACTTTTCAAAGTACTGACCCTCGTTGCAGCTGGTTCCCCGAGCCCAAGCGACGCGGCGAGGAGCTGAAGCTTCTTCTTCCCCAACCAGTCCAGTACTCTTCATAACCGTTCGTGCCCCTTCTTGGAAAGTTATACAAAGCACTCAGAGGCCGCACAACCCTTATATGTAGCTACGAGGCAAGGCGATAGCTTCGCTAGCAGGTGTCTACATCATTTTGAAGTTTTAGTAAATGATGTGATGTATGGAACGGCTATCTCATTTTGTATCCAAGTTGTAAGCCCGTGTGGCATCCTTATCGTTTTGGGGTTAAGAGTCTGTAATCAGATGTTCATTATCAATAAAAGAAAACTTTTCTATGCCTCAATGTGTGTTATCTTATTTGCGTACTCTGTTGCATTTGTTCTAAAGATTATCATTATACCTAGGCCTTGTGCACGCGCGCCCTACGTGTGCACGACATCACGCCTGGGGGACGATTATCGATTAGGAAAAATCGGGGCGTGACATATTGGTATCAGAGCCAAGCTTCAGATCCTTTGATCTTGTGTCAGAAAGTTTTCTTAAGATGACCCTGTCCCATCCGAGTTGAACTCTTAAAATAAATTGGTGCAAAATAAGAGGCGTTCCATACAGTGAGTCCATAATACTCTATGAGATTGATGTAAGTTCCTTGTTTTAGCAGGAATGGCCCAAACACAAGCCACAGGGCAAGTTGATACAAGTAATTCTGGCACTTCGGCTAGTTCTGAGAGCGAACGACCTGTGCCCTCCGTCGATCCGGTCGAATGAATGATGCAAATGCTAGAGGCACAATAAAAGAGGGATGAGGCCCGATAGAAGAAGTTCGAGAAAAATCTAGAAGCACGATTTGAGATCCAGAAGAAGCAGGTGGATGCTCTGCAACAAATTGTTCAGACCTTGGCTTCTAACCAATCTGCAACAACAATAGCGGAACCGGTGGAGCCAGCGACAGACGAAGTCGTAGTACCCCAAAATGCAAAAAAGAAGGATGTGACTGCCTTCGACTTTGATGACTTCAAAAAGGTCTACAATACGTCCTTCCGAGGGACAGAGGATCCTGTTATTGTGCTGGATTGGTTGGCCGAACTAGAAGACCACTCTAAGCTTTTAGAAGTACCCGATGACAAACGAGTCGCCTGTGCCCAACTCCAGCTTCGAATGAACGCGCATGATTGGTGGGATATGCACCACAGATCGCTCTCCGCAGATGCTGATAGCGAGACGATCCTTTGGTCCACCTTCCATTGCGCATTAGAAGAAGAATTTATCCCCCCACCCATTCGTCGTCAAAAAGAGAACGATTTCGTGTGTTTGCAACAAGGAACGATGACAGTGAAATAATATGCCGCAGAATTCAATCTGTTGGCAAAGTTTGCTAGTTCTTACCTGCCCAATGCAGTAAGCCGAGCTAGATGATTTGAAGGAGACCCGCGACCTTCCATTCATGCGCAAGTAGTCGCTCCACAGTACGAGACGATTAGGGAAGTCCTAAATTATGCCCTGGTCCTGGAACCGCAATATCCTTCAACTACTGCTGGCGCTGTGCAATATTCTCATCACAAGCGCCAAGGTAATATAGGAGGAAACAATGCTAACAAGCATCCAAATAATGGCAACAACCAGGGCAACAATCAGGGGGGGAACCAGGGGCAGCACTGTGCAAAATGCAACCATACAGGGCACTAGGCTAGCGAATGTCAAAATCATGGATGCTTCAACTGTGGTCGGCTAGGTCATTATGCTCGAGACTGTCTTGATCGCCCAAACCGAGTCCCTCAGCGCCGTGCAGAGCAGCAAAATTCAGTTCAGGGACCCCAAGCAAATTGGGTTGCGCAGCAACAAGAGCGTCATCCGAACATTGGGGGCCGGATTTATGCCTTGACGAGGGATAAGACGCTTGCCTCGAACACCGTAGTGTCAGATATGTTGCTATTCAATAATGTACCTGCACGAGTGTTATTTGATTCAGGTGCCACACACAGTTTTGTGTCAACAAACTTTGATATGGAACACAAATTCATTCAAACTCCGTTAGGCCTAAGGCTTAGCGTCAGTACTCCGTCAGGCATGAGCTTACCTGCCGATTCAGTTTGTCGCGACTGCTGCATTTGCATCGGAGGAAGAAAATTGTCACTTGATGCGATATTTCTAGACATAGGGGACTACGACATTATTCTGGGAATGGATTGGCTTAGCGCTTGTTCAGCTACTATCGATTGTACGGAGAAGAAAGTCGTATTTTGTCTTCCTAGCGAGATCGAATTTTGCTATTCGTGTAGTCCACAGTCGAAATCCTGCATATTGATATCAGCAATATCTTCTCGACGAATGATTCACTCCGGCTGTGTAGGGTACCTGGCGTCCGTTCGAGACACTCGGCAAGATTTTTCTGATATATTTCCCGATGAGTTGCCCGGTATGCCGCCCGATCGAGAGACAGAGTTCACTATCGATAAATTTCTAGGAACCCAACCAATTTCCAAAACTCCATATCGAATGGCACCAGCAGAGTTGAAAGAGTTAAAGATACAGTTGCAAGAGTTGATAGATCGGGGATACATCCGTCCGAGTATGTCTCCATGGGGTGCGCCTGTGTTGTTTGTTAAGAAAAAGGATGGCTCGATACGGCTCTGTATCGACTATCGAGAATTGAATAAGGCTACTGTTTGAAACAAGTACCCCCTCCCCAGAATAGACGATTTGTTTGATCAGTTACAAGCTACAACAGTATTCTCGAAAATTGATCTCCGTTCGGGTTACCATCAGCTCAAGATTAAGTCGGACGATGTGCCGAAGTCAGCCTTTCGTACTCGCTACGGCCACTATGAGTTTTTGGTAATGCCGTTCGGTTTGACCAATGCCCCTGCTGCCTTTATGAGTTTAATGAACCAAGTGTTCCGGCCGTATCTCGATAGCTTTTTAGTAGTGTTCATCGATGATATCTTGGTGTATTCAAAGAAGGGGACGGAGCATGCAGAGCATTTGTGGACCATGCTACAAACCCTTCGGGACAACAAGTTATATGCAAAGCTGAGTAAGTGCGAATTCTGGCTGAGCAGTGTATCTTTCCTTAGGCACATCATTTCTGCGGAAGGCATTTCAGTCGATCCAAAGAAGGTGGAGGCCATTGTCGAGTGGAAGCGACCTGCATCCGTTAGTGAAATTCGTAGCTTTCTTGGGCTAGCAGGCTACTACAGGCGGTTCATAAAGGATTTTTCCAAACTCGCCTCACCTCTGACTCGCCTCACACAGAAGGGAGTTGCGTTTGAGTGGTCCGCCGACTGCGAAACTTTGTTTCAAGAGTTAAAGCATCGCCTCACTTCTGCCCCGTTAATTGCACTACCAGACGAGACTTCGGGATTCCAAATCTTCAGCGACGCGTCAGGGCGGGGCTTAGGGTGTGTACTTATGCAGCAAGACAGAGTTATAGCCTATGCATCCAGGCAGTTGAAAAACTACGAAAAAAATTATCCCACGCATGATCTGGAATTGGCAGCAATTGTGTTCGAATTGAAGTTGTGGCGACACTACCTTTATGGAGTGCCTTGCCGAATTTATACCGATCACAAGAGTTTGAAGTACTTGTTCACCCAGGCGGAACTGAACCTATGACAGCGGCGTTGGTTAGAATTGATACAGGATTACGACTTGACCATAGACTACACACCTGGTAAGGGAAATATGGTAGCGGATGCGTTGAGTCGGGTCTTTGCGGGATCTCTGTCCGTTGATAGCAGGTTACAAAGGGACTTAGAAGAAATGGGCATCGAACTCCGAATTCGATATCGCGGTGCACGAGTTTCTCAGATACGATTTGTACCCAACCTGATCGAGAGATTCACATCTACTCAAAGGGACGACCCATTCCTCCGAAAAATGCGGGAGCAAATTCAAGCGGGGAAGGCGAAAGACTTTGTAGTAGATGAGAATGGGGTGCTGCGAGTGAAGGGAAGGCTATGCGTCCCCAATAATTCAGATCTCAGAAAGGAGATCCTTACTGAAGCACATTACGCAGCCTATACTATCCATCCCGGGAGCACAAAAATGTATAGAGATCTTCGTACTGTCTTCTGGTGGCACAGCATGAAGAAAGAAGTAGCACTCTTTGTGTCGCAATGCATAACATGTCAGAGGATAAAAGCAGAACATCAGAGGCCGGGCAAAGAAATGTAAAATCTTGCTATTCCGGAATGGAAGTGGGAGCACATCAGCATGGACTTCATTGTTGGCTTGCAAAGGACGCAACGGGGGAACGACGCAATCTGGGTCATCGTCGACCGGTTAACCAAGTCTGTACACTTTATTGCCATTAAAAGTACTTGGAGCGCCGATCGCCTTGTCCAGACCTACCTTGATGAGATAGTCCGGCTGCACGGAGTGCCAGTTTCCATAGTATCAGATCGGGGCGGACAGTTCGTCTCACATTTCTGGAAAAGCCTTCAGTCGTCGATGGGGACCAAGTTAAAGTTTAGCTCAGCCTACCATCCTCAAACAGATGGCCAAACAGAGTGGGTGAATCAGGTACTAGAAGACATGCTGCGCCTCTGCGTAATCGATTCAAAGTCAAGTTGGGACGTCAACCTGCCGCTAGCCAAATTTGCATACAACAACAGTTATCAGTCTAGCATCCAGATGGCTCCGTATGAGGCTCTGTATGGGTGGAAGTGTAGGTCACCGATCTGCTGGGATAAAGTTGGAGAGAGGCAAATCCTTAGGCCAGAACTGGTTGAATAAACAGTCCAAAAGGTTCGGTTGATTCGAGAACGGTTAAAAGTAGCACAAAGTCGGCAAAAGAGCTATGCCGATGTTCGTCGTTGCCCCCTTGAGTTTCAAGAGGGGGACCATGTGTTCTTAAAAGTCTCACCCATGCATGGAGTTACAAGATTCGGGGTAAAGGGGAAGTTAAGTCCGAGATTTGTTGGCCCATTTAAAATTCTCAGACGAGTCACTTCAGTTGCTTACCAAATTGTATTGCCGCCAGCCCTATCAGATGTGCACGATATTTTTCATATGTCTCAGCTAAGAAAGTATGTACCTGACCCAAACCATATGGTAGACTTTGATGAGTTAGATCTGCAAGCGGACTTATCGTACGTCGAAGAACCCGTACAGATCTTGGAGCGTAAGGAAAAGCAGTTATGGAATCGGGCAGTATCGCTAGTGCGCGTTCTTTGGCGAAATCACGCGATCAAAGAATCTAATATGAGGGAAAGGTTTCCCTCATTATTCCTTAGGGGTAGGTTCTATTCCTAAATTTCGGGATAAAACTTTCTATTAGATGGTTATGATGTAATGCCCCGTTCCCCTTATTCGGGGAGCGCGGCCAAGAAATACTTGATACGTCCGATCGGGACAGATTGAATCAAGATCCTTTCCTCGTTATGGATTAGTTTCTTCGGAATCAGGTCCCATATTCAACGAATCGTGCCTCGAGAAAGGACTCTGCGGCAGAGTCAAGAGGGGCCTTTCCGTTGCGCTGGTTTCCTTGCCCGTTTTCGATGCCACTTGGTTGCTTTCTTGTTGGTTTTATGACTTACGTTTTCTTGAACGGTTTTAATGGATTTCATTGCCTTCGTTCTTAGGATTTCGTATTTTGTATCGAACCTTGAAGACCGAAGCAAGAGATATTGATCATCTGTTGGTGCGTGCAGGTGATCGGGTAGATGACGCACGCGCGGAGTCTTGAAGTTCTCCCTTTTCTCTCATAGTTTACCAACTTGTGAGTGGCTTTACTTCGATTAGCACCCTTCTTCCAAGTCTTCACTCTTAATAAAAACTGGCTCATTTGTGCATCTCCCCCAATGATATCATAATAAGAATAAAACTGAGTCAAAGGAAAAGAAGAGTTAGACTTGGAACACTTGTAATGCTTGTCACTTAGATTTCTCAAAAAAAATGATCACATTGATGCGTGCTTGTCCGCTATGCATTTATATATTCATATTTCAGTTGTAGCTAGAACTTATTTTATATAACCGTACAGATGTATTATGCAAACTATATTGAAATGCAATAACTTGGACAGGAAGACTATGCCAAATGCACTATGCTAAAGTAGATGTATACATTCTTGTGGTTTGAATGCCTTATCTATTAATCTAGTGTCAATGCGTAGTACGGTCGGACAACTTGTGCACAAAATTTAGTTCCTGCGAACGGCGCCCGGGGCACTGGGGCCGATTCATTCTGGGCGGAACTCGGATAGCTACGCTAGCAAGTCTAGCACGGGTAAGGCGGGGGAGGCCTTGTAGCGGGGCTTGCTACCCGAGCTGCAAGGGTCACCGACTTACTGTAGCTATTGTCCACGGTGGCAATGATATGCCATGACCCAATGTACATATATTTCTGCATTGCTTGCTCAAGCTAATGGTGTCTTCGTGGCATGGAAGAACATGGTAAGTACTATGCAGGCAGTTCAGACGGGAAGGTAAAAGTTACCTAACGGTAGCATGTTTGTTCTGTAAATCGTATACTCAATGCTTGCATGTAAATTGAACTAAGGCAAGATAGAAGACCACAAATAAATTGTATGCTTCATATGAACTATTCTGGATTTGGTTAGTTGGGTTAGCTCTCCCTCATCGGTACTTTTTAAAGTACTAACCCTCGTTGCAGCAGGTTCCCCGAGCCCAAGCGACGCGGCGAGGAGCTGAAGCTTCTTCTTCCCCAACCAGTCCAGTACTCTTCACAACCGTTCGTGCCCCTTCTTGGAAAGTTGTACAAAGCACTCGAAGGCCGCACAACCCTTATATACAGCTACGAGGCAAGGCGATAGCTTCGCCAGCAGGTGTCTATATTATTTTGAAGTTTTAGTAAAGGATGTGATGTATGGAACGACTATCTCATTTTATATCCAAGTTGTAAGCCCGTGTTGCATCCTTATCGTTTTGGGGTCAAGAGTCTGTAATCAGATGTTCATTATCAATAAAAGAAAACTTTTCTATGCCTCAATGTGTGTTATCTTAGTTTCGTACTCTGTTGCATATGTTCTAAAGATTATCATTATGCCTAGGCCTTGTGCACGCGCGCCCTACGCGTGCACGGCATTACGTCCGGGGGAAGATTATCGATTGGGAGAAATCGGACCGTGACATCAGAGTTGGCCCATGAGGTACGATATTGGATTGGGCCCATATGCCTTAAAAGGGAATTAGATATTGAGTTTTATTAACTTGTGCAATCCCTGTTAAGATTAATTATATTTAGGATTAGATATTAATTAGATTTAGGATTAGATTCTTCTCCTATATGGATACATATTTCTTCTCCTACTCTTATACGGACATGGATCTGTACTCCTACTATATATATTCATAGTTGTAAGACTTTTTAAATTATCCATTAATAAAATCATTATTTCTTCTCCTTGATTTGTTTTTTTGGTATCGGAGCCTAGAGTTTTTCAATCCTAGGACCACTTCATCATCTTTGTTAGTTGCTCCCAGTACTTCCCAAATCACTGCTATCTCACGTACGGGTAGGATTTTATCAGTTTTAGGAACGTACTACTAGGTCCAATTCTCTTGCTAATAATCCACTCTAGTTCTAGAATCTAAAAGATTCTATCAATCTACCCTAATAAGGGTAACAATATTCTCAAAGACTATTACACAAATCTTTTCTTCTGTCGTCTGGACTACGATCTTCTTCTGGAAGGAACCATCAAGCACAAGCATTCATATTTTCGAAATAAAAGGAGATGAGAAATAATGATAACAATATTGATGAAAAAGGAACGAATACAATTTGGAAGTCCAAGGGTGATAATCATATACAAAGGGAGTTTCAAAAAAATCGATTATAGATTGAGATCCTATTCAACAATAAATCCTAAATTGTAGGCTCGTTTGGTACAGTAACGTAACCGAAATGATATGCTCTTGACCTGCATGGGCCACCACAAAAATATATCATGCCCCCGTCCTAAAATACGTAGGACTAGGAATACGTAACATGCCAGCTACGCATTCGACCAGACTCTGGTCCGACTCGAATACGTATAAGCTGTATTATAATGGTCACTATCTAAATAATTAATTAAATATAAATATCTATGCCTCAATCTACAATAAACAGAATACACAAAAATAAGCTATATGTGCTAAAGTCGGCCGTCCATTAATACACAAACTCGAATAGACTCGAGAAAGAAATATGAGTCTATAAAATTAGGCTACATCAGCAGATGAATAAATAATATAAATAAATAACCATAACTCCGATAGAAAGAATATAAGTACCTGGTATCAATGCCTGCAAGACAAGCAACTCCATCGGCAACTCCAAAGGCTCCGTAATCGTCTATGCTGCAAAAACTGGCAGGCGACCAGGTGCTCAGAGGGACGTAACAAGATACAAAAACAGTATGCCATAGTATAATAGAAAGAAACAAGTGCAACGCCGGTGTAATCTAGCATAACCACCTAAGTGAGACACAACTTTGAAGACAATGTTCGATGTGTGGGCTGTCCAAATATAAAACCGTAGCTCCGAACACAGAGACACACGGGACATACCGTAGCTCCGAGCACAGAGTCACACGGGTGATACTACGACTCCGGATACAGGAACACTATATAAATAGGAACATATACATATATATATATATAGCGCATTCAGAGTAGCCCAAACGTCTAGTAACTATCTTCCTCTCCCAAAGCGGTCAACTAGTGTTCATTGAACCTGAACCTCTAACAACAGTCTCGTCATACTGAAGTAACTATAAACAATCATGACCCTAAAGTCATCCCAGAATCCGGTCATGCTGACAATATCATGATACAGGAAGTCTGGCACGATGACGGTGTCTGAATGTGTCCTAGGGTTCTGATGTAACCAAGTAGGTACACCAAGGTGTTGCGAACATCTATCAATCATTACCAGACATTACCAACGAACGTCTGCACTCGGTTATGACCCGGACGCTAAGTAACAATTCTGATCCAAAGCGCGCACAATGCATAGAATAAATAAATAAAAATCTGGAAACTGAGATACAGGATGGCAAGGTACACTTGCCTGAATCCGGATGCTGAAGGTGGGGCTCCGGTACAACGTCCATATCCGCGGATCCTGAAGTACCTAGAGACGAGATATAAGATTAATCAATAAACTATCACGATGCTATTCTAAAATAAGAGGTGACACACGTCTAGCATAGGTTCCAGTCTTAGTTACATATAGCTCACATAGACACTAACTAGAGGGTTGACCCAAGTTGATTAAAGGAACGTTGCATCAATTACGACCAACAATCAGTTTAACATCATCAAACCAAATCTCCAATCCCCTAATATTTATTACGGTGATTTCAGTCGTTAAAGCTATGCTCATCCTCAACCATACCGTCCTTGTATTCACAGACATTATTATATACATTCAAATTTATCATCCTTAAATAAAATAATTATTAATTATCAAGCTCTCAATTAAATAACTATCATTTTATTATTCTAACACTATTTCACATATATATAGCTACTCCTCAAAATCTATCATAAAAATGTATGAAGTATTCATAAACCCTAACCCTAAATAGGCTCTCTTAGCATAACAACATAACTACACTAAAAATGAGAAGGGTGAGGAGTTACCCCGGTGGCTGCGGGGGGTGGCAGTGGCGATGCTGCGGCTTCGGTCAGGGATGGCGTCTACTACAGGGGTGGCGCGAGTGTCGACCGAGGTGGCGGGGGTGCTCGATTGTGTGAAGGAGGCATTGCTCGAGGTGGTGGTAAAGCTGGTCGTGGAGGTGGTGATGCTGGAGGTGGTTGTCGTGGTGGTGCTGGCCGTGGAGGTGGTGGCCGAGGGTGGTGCTGGCCGTGGAGGTGGTGGTGCGAGCGTGTTGGTGATGATGGCGGGTGTAGGTGAAGGAGAGGTGATGGGTACGGTGGTGCTGACTGTGGAGGTAGTGGCCGAGGGTGGAGCTGGCCCTGGAGGTGGTGGCCGAGGGTGGAGCTGGCCATAGAGGTGGAGGTGCGAGGGTGCACTTGGCCGGAGTTGTGTGAAGGAGGGTCGAGGGAACGTAGTGAAAGAAGCAGCGGTAAGGTGGCCGAGGGTGGTGCTGGTTGCGGGCGGACGTGGTTGAGGGTGGAGGCAGGTTGCGGGTGGCAGCGGGTGGCGGTGCTGCTGCGGGTGAAGGCTGTTGTGGGTGGCGTTACAGTAATGCTCGACCGGAGAAGAAGCGGGTGGAGTAGCAGTAATGCTCAGCCGGTTGCGGGTGGAGTGTAGTTGAAGAAGAAGAAAACTTGAAGGAGAAGAAGAAGTGAAGGAGAAGTAGTGAAGAAGAAGAAGTGAAGGAGAGGAGAAAAACTCGGCTGAAGGAAGAGGAAGGAGAGAGAGAGGGGGGGGGGGGTTTCCTAGGCTTCTAGGGATTATGGCCGGCTTATTGGGAAAGGTATGAAGATGAGTGATTTTATAGGAGATTGTGTGGTGGTGATGAGGTTGCATTTTGAATCAAGGGCCCTTGATTCATCATGAAGAAAGTGTTCAAAACAAATAGGAAGAGAGAGAGTGATTTGACTGGTCCATGAGAGGGAGGGGGTTTCTTCATTAGCCTTGACCAATAGGTTGGTGACACCTAGCACCCTATTTACAAATAAGCCCCTTAACTTTTGGGTATTTGACATAATGAAAAAATGATGGAGATTTGGTGTGGAAAGTGGTGTTTGGTATTATGTAGGATACGGGGGTGTTGTGTGTTTTGCATGGGCTTCATTGAAGGAGTATTGGGTTAAATTGGGGTTAATTTGGGATTTGTTTAAGTTGGTGTCCCCAATTTAATTAAATAAAATGTCATGTGCTCTTAAATTAAATGGGGTCACATGGGGTCTCAATTAGGAGTGACACAAAGGTCATGAACGGTGTAAGTTTGGTATCAGTCTTGGCCTCTTTAATTAGTTCGACAAAACAGTTTGATTTTGTGTCCCCAAATTGATGGCAACGACATAGGTACGCGACATAGAATTAAAGAATTGATTTTGGGACTGTGAAGTTGTGTAATAAAATTAGAGCACAAGGGAGTGTGTTTGTGAGTGACAAAAAAGTCCAGCGCCTAAGTTGGCTTGTCAGGTCAAGAGTGCAACAATTTGTTGGAAATTAAGGGTTATTGTTGGGCTCCAAATATTTCAGCAACGGTAGGGTGCACCTAGGGTTTAACTAAAGAACCTGTCGACGTAGCCTAATTTCTAAATCTCAAACACGCTGATGCTAAACCAAATTTTTTGACCCTATCTAGTCTACCTAGAATAATAATTGAGGGGATTTACACAAACTCATGGTGGGTCAAACAACATGAGTTTGCCTAATAGAAACTGAAATCACAGTGTGGGGTATGATTTTGTAAAGAAATCTGTCAGTTGATCAACTGAAATCACATATGGTAGAGAAAGTGCCTTTCAAAAAATGCTGACAGACAAAGTGACAATCAATCTCAATATATTTTGTCCGTTCATGAAAAACTGGATTGTTTGCAATCTTTATAGCACTCTTGTTGTCACAATAAAGATGTGTAGGTCCTGTAGGACAATGCCCACATCAGAGAGCAGTCTACGTACATGGATGATCTCCCTGGTGGTGGCAACCATAGCTCTATACTCTGCCTCAGTATAAGAACATACAATAACTTTTTGTTTTTTGCTTCGCCATAAGATAACGAATCACCAAGAAACAAACATAATCCTGTAGTAGACTGTCTGTGGTCGGATCTCCTGTCAAATCTGTATCAGAAAATTCTTGAAGCTCCAGAGTAGATATAAAAGACATAAATAATGAGTGCATAATATAACCCTGAAGATATCGGAGAATCCAGAGTAATGCACTATAGTGAGTTGATCGAGGCACGAAAATAAACTGACTAACAATACTAACTGCATGAGAAATATCTGGCCTGGTCAAATAGAGATACACAAATTGACCACTAGCCACCTGTAGCGAGTAGGATCTGTGAGAGGTTCACCATCTGTGGGATGAAGCTTCACATGAAGCTCTAAAGGAGTATCAACTATGTGACTATCTGATAGACCAGTAGACAAAATAATCTCTGAAGTATATTTATGCTAAGAAACAAGTTTCCCTCTATTAACTTGTGTAATCTCTAGTCCAAGAAAATATTAAAGATTGCCAAGGTCTTTTATCCAAAACTGCTGATGAATCATCCCTGATGAATCATCTATGAGTAGTTGTAATCCCTGGCGAAGAGGTTGTGGTGGAGGCGTGGATGGTGAAGAAGATGGCATTATGCGGGCTGGTGGAATTTGTGGATGATCCTCGTGAATTAGCGACGGAGGCATCGTTGGAGGAGTTGTACGAGGAGAGGGGAGCAAAGGAGTAGGATCAATGAAAATACTAGTTGATGGAGCTGGTAGAAAAAAGTGAACATCCGGAGGTGGGACAGTAAAATATGGAGAGTCCTCTAGAAATATGACATGACGAGATATATGAAGACGATGGGCCAATGGATCATAACAATAATATCCCTTGTGCTCGAAACTAAAACCAACTAAGAAGCACTTGGCTGATCGGGTTGTCAGTTTTGTGCTCTTAGTCCCAGGAAGAAGGATAAAACAAGTGCATCCAAAAGTCTGAAGCATACTGTAATCAGGAGGATACGAATTAAGACTCTCATGAGGTGTCCTACCAAATTAAACATAGGAATGAGTGATATGGATAAGATTAACAGAAGTAACAATGGCTTATGCCCAGAACTTTTGAGGAACAAAAGAGGATAACAAGAGAGCAAGAGTAGTTTCAAGAATATGATGATGTTTGCGCTAGGCTATCCCATTCTATTCATGAGTATAAGGGCATGACTGCTGAAAAAGGGTGCCGTAAGATTGCAAGATAGATCGCGTTGTAGTGGAGAGAGACTCACGAGAACAATCATAGCAAATTTTTTTAATCCTAGCATTTAATTGACGTCCTATAAATGGTTGGAAGATCAGAATGATAACGCATAAGATAGACCCAAGTATAACGAGTATAATCATCAGTAAAGCTCACGTAGTAGACAAAACCACTCATAGATGGGATATGAGCAGGTCCCCATATGTCGGAATGAACTAATTCAAAAATACTACTAGATTTAGATAAACTCTTAGAAAAAGGTAAGGCTATTTGTTTTGCCAACTTACAGCCCGACATGTGAATAGAGAAGAGAAAGAACAACGTCCAAGAGCTCCATTATTAAATAAAGTCTTTAGACGAGGTTCTTAGATATGAACTAAGCATCTGTGCCATAAGTCAGCAGTAAACATGATAATGGCAGCATGAGTTGAACTCAAAGTTTGAGTTGATGGAAGATGAAGAAACTCTAAGTGGTAAAACTGTCCCTTCCTATGAGCTCGACCAATCGTTTGGCCCGTACAAGGATCGTAAACAAAATATATGAGAGAATTGTCATGCCCCAGTCCCAAAGTACATAGGACTAGGACACGTAAGCATGCCAGCCGCATGGACATGACAACTCCAATATATAGAAACCATAACCCATACGTACGCTGTAATATTAATATCAAATCCACAAGTGGTATAAAATGTATCATAAGTCACAGGGTACAATCTAAATCTCATCCATGAAAATCAAATATAAATAAATAACCATTATCTATGAAACTAGATCTCAATATAAGTATCTAAGGATGATAGTTGGATGGAAACAAATCCACTACCAACTCGAAGGAAAAGGTACAACACAATAAACACAATATAAGAATACCAGCTAACGACCACGGGCTCGAAGAGAAGACATCCACGAAACATATATAACCATCCAAATCTGCGCTCCTGCAAATACTCAAGAACAGATACACCTGGAAGGGGACCAGGTCCTCAGAGGGACGTAACAAGATACAGAACAGCAAGCCAATTTGAATACAGTAAACATGCATAATAGGTAGAAAATATGTAAGTACGCTGTATAAGACAATCTATATGAATGCAAATGAGGACAACTTTTTGATGTAATGTATAAACCCCCTGATTTTTCAGAAAATTTTAATTTGGATTTTTCATAATTTTCTGTAATTTTTGGAATTTTTCTGTAATTAAAACTAAGGTATTTGGAATTTAAATGATTTTTAAATGATGTTAATTAATATTAAAATATTATAAAAATAATATTTTTGGGTGTGAAATAAAAAACTAGACATAGGGTAATTTTTTGTGAATTTATTGGACTCCGGAAGCATTTTTAAAGCCCTAGAAACTAATTAATATTTAAACTAAAATTAAACCCTAAAATAAACTGGGTTTATTTCCAAAATAAACCAAACCAACCCAGACCCGGTTTAACTGAACCGAACCCAGCCTTATCGGGTTGGGTCGGATCTAAACCCGACCCGAAACACGACAACCCGTACCCGCACCTAATTTAGGAGGATCGGGTCGGATTTGCCGCCCGACCCGCTGACCCTGACCCGACCCGGACTCGTAACCCAAATCCTAGTTTGAACCCTATCCCTACCGCCGGTGACCCCCTATTTAATCCTGACCGCCTGTCGGAGCCCTAAACCTAACCCCTCGACCGCCCAGAACTCCGCCGCTGCTCCTCCGCCTTAGCCCCGGCTGTCCTCGCCTCACCCCGAGCCCCCGCTCCGACCACCCTCCATCTCTCCCCGCAGCCCAGCCCCGACTCTCGTCTTTCTTCCTGCTCTACCGTCTCCTCCGCCTTCCCCCGGCTGTCCTAGCACCCTAACCTCTCCGCCTTCCTCCACCATCTCCTCTCCTCTCCCCTCGCCGTCCTCCACCATCGTCCCCGTCCAGAACCCTCCCCGCAGCCTCGCCATCTCCCTTCACCGCAGCCCTAGCCCAGCCCAGCACCACCACCAGTACCTCTTCCCTCTCGACCCGTCCCCGACCCGCAGCTCCGCCTCGAGCCCTAGCCACCCGACCCCGGCCAGCCCCGACCTCGTCCACCTAGCCGCCTCCGTCGGCGCCGTCCCCTCCGGCGTAGCCCTGAGCCACCACGGTGAAGCCCCAGCGAGCCTCCACTGAACCCTGACTCCAACACAGTAGCACGCGGACACGGACGCAGCCGAATCCGGACACGGCAGTACTGGACACAGAACCCGGACACGAGAAACCCGTTCCACGGAGCCCTGTTCAGGTAACCCGTTCTCTCTCCTCGTTGACCCATTTTTGGTTCCGTCAGTTGTGACGCGTAGGCTGTGTGACCCCCTCGATGCCCGTGTAATCCGCTCAGTGCGTCGCGTCCTATAGCAATCGCGAACCGCGATCCAAAAACAGGAAAATCAACGCCCTGTTTTACCCCGGAACTGAGTGCGTCCCGCCAAACGGGACGACTTGGTCGTGCGCGATCTTCACCGAAACGTGCACGCTATTGATACGGACGTGCAGGATTTTGCAGAAGTCAATTCGGATGTGCGTGCACACCGGAATCAACGCGTATCCGCCGACAATGCCCCGTATCTGCCTGTTCTGGAATACATTGTAACTTTGTGTACACACGTTGGATCGAAACGAAACTTGTGCCATAGGACTCGTAGCAATACGCTGGTCCTATGACCCAAGTTTGGTTTAATTCTGAGAACATTGACAAAATCACGTATCGTGGGCCCCGCGGCTCCACTTGATGGGCGATTTTGTGATCGGCTCATCGGAATCCAATTTTGGAAGTTCCGTTGGGTTCGTATCATCGTTCCTGACTTGTTGACACTGAGTTTGACGAATTTGGAGACCTTTGACCCTGACACGTTTTTGGTGCGAAGCGGCCCACATGTGGACCCCGCTTTAACCAGAAACTGTCATTTTTGCCCCTGTGTCCAAATTGGACTTAAAGACAGGCGTTTCTAGCTATTTGATATTTTCTGAGACTGTTGGCGATGTTTATTACAGCTTTTGGAGGAGTACCTGCAGGATCCACTGATACAGGGACAACTGTTGGTATTCAAATCCCAGGCAAGTGTACCTTGCCAAAACTTGCAGTCTTGTTATATATTTTCCTTGATTCATTTATATTGTTTTATATGCTTGACCTAGGACCGTGTGACTTACTTAGCGTTCGATTATTAGTTGGGTGCCAACCCGTACGCGGAGTTGTGTAACGTCACCTAGAGATGGACATTCGTTACCCTTTACATTCTCGTACTTGTCTTATCAAGTACAACATAACCCAGGACACTTGACACTATACATGAGACAAAATCTTCCTGAGATATTCGTGGTGATTCTGTATAGGATACATGTTTTATGACATAGACATTATACTCATAGACATTATATGACTTGTTGCATTAGTTATGATCTTGCGTGTCATGGACATGAGACGTATGATTACATTGGGTGGGGAGAGATTTACCATACAAAAGGCTGATTATATTAAATATATTATCATCTGGATGTGTCTTAGTTTTTGGTAAAGAGCTTTGGCACAAGTTCTGGCCCTTCGAGAGAATGCTGCTATGGGTTTCTTCGACACTGATCCTGTAGTAGTCTCAGCCCGAGTATGACTAAAACTCTCACTTGCATATCATTTAGCTGGTTATATAGTTTACCCTATTGTTTTATTTATTGCTGCACTGCATTTATTTTGGCTTGTATTATCTGTACCTTGTTATGTCCCCTGAGGACCTGGATCCGAATTATGTCCCCAGGAATAGCATACAAGATCTATCCCGAGGTATACGGAGCAGGAGCATTATCAGGAGCAGGCACTGGAGCAGTACCAGATCCAGTAGATGAGTGATCACCGAGGGTATCTTCTGAGTATATACTGTTTCCACACTCAGTAGTTACTGTGGTTAGCTTTATTCTTGTATCTTGACAGATGTATCAGACTCATTATCGAGTTATTTCCCGAGTTTATGTTATATTGAGATTGATCTTGCTTTATGATTCTGATATTGTTGTATTCATTTCTGTGGATGAGATTAGTATATCTAGACCCTTATTATTGTATTACAGCTTAAGTATGTCCCGATGGATCCATTAAATTAGGTTTGTCCATCGATGTGTGCTGCTGGCCATTACCACGTGTCTAGTCCCTCGGTATTTTGGAACTGGGGCGTGACATGGTTTTTTTGGTGGCCCATGCAGGTCAACGACTAAATTGTTCGGTTTCAACTTAGGGACCGAGCAAGCCTGCAATAAGAATAGGATAAGTTTTTGAATCTCATCCACTTGCTTGAATCGTTCTTGACATCTATATCGGATTCGAATTAATTTCTTGACTTGCATCCTGCCTTGATTCCTGTGTGCCTCTTATTGTTTATTTTTGTTGTTACTCTAAATTTTTTTTACTATGTGATTGGTAATTAGAACTTGAGTTTAAGTTATTATTATAGATTATGACCTAATGATTACCTCTTAGCTTTAAGTCGCGTAATTAGTACCCCCACCTCGATACAAGTTAGATCCCTTGTATGATACTAATTGTCCTCTATGATACTAAGTGTCAAGTGTGTGTTAACATATCTAATATATTATAATGACTGAAAGAAACTACACATGCAATGAATATACATAAATGCAATGAATATACAGAAATATACTAAGCATGTAAAGTACTGTAAACAATTTGGCAAGGTATCTTGCCTGGTCTGAAAAGGATGAAGTTTCAACTCAAGGCGTCGTCCGATCTACCCGTCATATAAATTAAATAAGTTAGGTTACAAAAGTGGGTGAATAGGTTCCTCCATTTTAATCTATTTTAATTATGAATAAAATAATCTAAAATAGTATTTTAATCTTATTATAATCTGATTTTATTGTTAAGCTCTAATTTTGGTCCAAAGAAAGTCAACTTTAAGGATTTGTGATCCGTGGCACGCAAATCGAGACAATCCGTTGACCAAAAAGTCAACCGACTCAAATCCTGGATTTGTTTATGGAATCCTATATATTTCAATGCTACATGAACACTGGAATAGACGGTTTCATAAAATCACAAGTCAGTAAAGAGTTATGGCCACAAGGGCGCACATATGACAGTTTTCGGTGATTTCCTATTTACGTCTACGTTGCACAAATTTTACAGTAGAATAAACTTATATTTTAAATTTTGTAAAAATACTTTTCTGGAAGTTCATCATGTCAGCTTTCCGAAACTTCAAACGGTTTGTAATTTCGAGTTCGGGATCTCCCGAATCTCGAAAATACCAAAATGCGTCTAATTTCAAACAGCTGGCACTTTTAGAATTTTCTGGAAAAGTAGGTTCATAAATTATTAAAATAATTTATATAATCAGAAAACTAACCTTGATATAGTTCTAACAAAAAAAAGTGGAGCGTGTTTGAAGTCCGGAGCTAGGAGATATCATCTTTTTAATTCGTCATAACTAGTAGAAAATGAGGCTAAATTTATGACGAATTTTGACTATTTTTGGACGAAAAAGAGAGGAATTTGAGAAAAAAAATATTACGGATGAGGTATTTATAATGGTGGACACTACTTAATTAAATACGACTAGAATTGGTTAATTTGGATATAATTAGGATCAGTTTAAATAATGATAGGATATGCATGAAGTTTCTTTCCTAGTAGGCACAGGATTTGAATTAATTTAAAATAGAGTTTGAATTTATCTCAATAATTTATAATCTTAAATATAATTAAAGATAATACAAATAATTTATAAAATCTTATTAATATCTATTAACACTAAATTAGCATCTATCTAATATTAAGACTATATATATCCAAATAAATTCTAAATAATTTTAAAAATCTAAATAAATTTCTTAAAATTCTAAATAAATTACAGAAAAATATAATTAGATATTTTAAACTAAAATAAATATTTGGTAGGAACAACATGCAAGTATGGTCGTATAGTAAATCATAGAAGTCCTAGAAATTTACGTTCCCTATGTTTTAATTACCTAAAAATTCTAGAAAAATCTCCAAAAATCTAAAATAGCCTAAAAATGATTCTAAATAAATATTTATATAAAGAAATATATCAAGAAATTTATTTTCTAATTAACTAAGAGAATACTCTAAAGAAATTCAATATTTAAAATAATCTATAATAAATATAATAATATAAAATACACACAAAATATCTATTTTGGGTGAGGGAGTTTACAGGAATCAAAAGAAATAATAAATTCACTCTCACAAATGCTACTGACTGATATGAGGTGCAAAGTAAGATAGAAAATATGTAAGATAAAAGGAAGGTTCAAAGTGTCAAAAATAATGGAGCCAGATTGAGTGATAACCAACTGAGAACCATTAGCTGTGTGTAAAGTTGGAAAGTAGGATGTAAATGTGTAACACTAGATAAAAGACTAAGGTCAGAAGTCACATAATGAGAAGTACCAGAGTCTAATATCCAATAAGTAGACATAACAGTAGAGGCAGATGTAGAGGAGCTAGCAAAGACAGGCTGACGATGGAGATGGTGCTGGACCTGGAGTTCTAACTGAGTAAGACGATGCTAAATATCTGTTGATGTCTGATCCTGAGCTGATATTTGAACCTGAGGTACCGGAGAGTGAGTCAAGGAAGAATCTCTTGTCTATACCCGCTTGAACAATTGAGTTCTTAAATGTGGATGAAGCATGCACAAACAGAAGTTGACAAATCCTCGATTAGATCTCTTCTTCATTCTATCTTGTATGAAGAAGAACCCTTAGAGCAAAACACAAACTTTCTCTTAGATTTTCTTGTGGACGAGCACCTCGAATCTCCACCTTTGTGCATGCTTTGTGCCTCCACCCTCCTCCTATATTTATAGGATAAGAAATCCTATTTTTGGTCATAATAGAATTTCCTAAATAGGAAACACTAAAATAAGAATCCTATTACATCTAAAATAGTCCAACACCAATTATAGAGGTCCCAATATGGCCAGATTAAATATTTGATATAAATTTAAAATCTAATCAAATCTGACATTTAATGTAGATTTTCAAATTATATCAAATAAAACCTTTGACCATATTTGGACTTCAAATTATATCAAATAAAACCTTCGACTATAATTTGAAACTAGATTCCGATGAGCCGGTCACGAAATCGCTCGTCAAGTGGGACCGTGGGGCCCACGAAATGATGTTTCGTCAATGTTCTCAGAATCGAACCAAACTTGGGTCACAGGACCAGCGTAACGCTATGAATCCGATGGCGTAAGTTTTATTGTGAAACGACAAGCACTCACAAAATTATGACGAGTGTTAGAACAGGTCGATACGGGATTTTTTGACGGATACAATTTGATTTCGGTGTGCACGCACATCCAAATCAACTTCCGTGAAATTCTACACATTCGTGTTGACGATACGTGCCTTTAGATATAATTTTCACATGACGAAGTTGCCTCGTTTAGTGGGACGTACCCTATTTCAGAAAATTTGGGTTTAGAAAAACCAAGTTTTTGGTCAACTTCAACCACGAATAAAATACAACATACAAATAATTAAAATAAACTATTTAAGGGATTAAAACTTGTTTATGATGTTTAAATTACTTTTTAAGTAGAATTTAAAAATATTAACTAGGTTGGAAGAAAAACGGCCATGGACATAGGTGTTTGGGACAGTTTCTGAACTATAAATTGGGTTATTTTTTCCTGTTTTGTGTCACGAATTACGACCGATACATGACACGATACCCCGAACTAACTATACAGGGTTCAAGAGAGTCAAGTGATCTTTGCATAGGATTCGATAGATCGATATTTGAATTTCTGTGCTGGAAGATATGACTTTGGGAAGTAGCATACCTTATTGCTACTGTGCTCGGGATGTTGGACGGGCCCGTCTTCGCGGCGGTAGCGCACGGCGGTCCGGCGGCTGAAGACGGCGACGGGGGTCAGAAATGGGAGAGGGTTTGTGGGTGGTGAGGGTCGGCTAGCTAGGGGTTTTATAGGATGTCGGAGGTGGACGTTACAAGGAGGGGAAGGGGGTCGGTCACGACGGTTTTGGGAGAGATGAATCGAAGGAGTCGGGGGAGTTTCTTAAGAGGGAATGGGTTTCGGGTTAGCGGGTCGGGTACGAGTTTGGGTAGGATTCGACTCAGTAAGGTTGGTTCAGTTTGGTTTGATTCAGTTTGGTTTGGTTCCGGTTGGTTTAGGTTGGTTTATTTAAAAATAATGCAATTTGCTATAAAAGATTAGTTTTGGGTCCCAATAAATTCCAGAAAAATTACACAATATCCTATTACTAATTATACACTCAAAAATATAATTTTTATAATATTTTAATAATTAATTTTATACACAAAATATAATTCCATGAACAAATATTTATTATAATTAATTAAAAATTACAGAAAAATCTCCAAAAACTCAAATTTTTTTAATTAAAATTCTAAAATTAAATTCTAAAAATCTGGGTGTTTACAATCTACCCATCTTAAAATAATTACGTCCTCGCAATTAAAAAAAATAAAATGTAACCGGTCAAGAAAATATTTGCTCCAAAAGAGATGATGCGACGACAAGACATGTTTGTTGAAGCATGACACAAATAATAAGGAACCATGAATAAGGAGAAATCGAGTGAAAATGTGAGAGTTTTGTTCTAGCAGAAGAAATAAAAACTATAAAAACAGATCAACACGTAGGAAAGAAATAAAAACTTTTTCCTAGGAAATGAGAGAGAAGTAACTCAAGAGTAAAGGAGCCTGGTTAGAACGAAGATCAACTACAGCTTATGAAAACTTGGGTACCAGTGACATATTACTAATCTTGACTAACAAGTTCATGCTAACATAATACTAGGTTTAGGCTAGGAAATGGAACTAATAGGCACATGCTAAAGTATTACTAGGTTTATTCGCTATTATAGCTAGCTATGATAAGATTATATCTTACTCATATTCGCTACTCCTCGAGTCTGTGCCTCCTCCACTGTCATCGCAAAAGCCTGTCCATGTCCTTGTGGTGGTGTCCTCCATTATTGCTGGGCTTGTTGAAAGAGTGCTGTCTGTGGTGTCAAGGTTGGCCTCACCTGATATCCTTCCGGTGCTGGTAAAGCTTGTCGGTTGACCATCGGTGCTCGTCGGTGAACCATCGGTGTTTCTTCTCGATACTTCGTGCAATTTCTGGCTGAATGTTGGTTGGATCTGTAAACCAAGTACAATCCCAATCTGCATCGGGATTCCCTGTCGAGATGGCCTACCTTGCCACAATAATGATATGTAGGGAGTCCTGGTGCTGGTGTTGGTAGGGCTGGTCGATGAATCAAAAGTGCTCTCTCTCGACGCTCAGGGCAATCCCTTACTGAATGCTGACTGGATCCGCAAGCTAAACATAATTCTAATTTGAGTCTACACTCCCTCTCAATATGGCGTACCTTGCCACAGTAGTGACAAGTAGGAAGGACTAGTGCTAGTGGTGTAAATGCTCTCTGTGGTGGATTTATCTGTGGTCGCTTTGCAGCTTCTTCCTGCTGTGCTCGGTTTGGTGTTAGTGCATGCTGCCGCTTCTGGCTGTACTCTCTCTTGATAATGCGCTCCATGCGTCAGGCTGTGTTACGACACGCACCCGGAATTTGGGCATGAGTCTTGGGTACATCCAGCCTACGCCGCAGCATCGTCGGTAGAACACTGTCTAGGTCTCAATATAACTAAACATAACTCAAAAGATAACCTGGCTCGGCCTCCTCAATCGTCATGGCGTATGCTCGTCCCTAGGGTGTACCTCTTTGCTGGTGCTGGTGCTGTAAAAACCTCTGTTGCTGTGGCGAAAGTGGAGGTCCCATCTGCTGGCCTCCTGGTACAGCAGGTACCTTGGCTGGTCCCCTCTGAGCGGCTGCTCCACCCTGACCTGGATGAGTCTGAATAGATGGACAGTCCCTCAACTGATGTTCTGACGATCCAAAAGACAAACATGTACCCAACCTCTTCCTGCAGATGTCCCTCGTGTGCCCTGCCTTCCCGCAGTACGCATACTGGACAGCGGACTGAGTCTGCCTCTGTGGCTGCTGCTACTGCTGAGTGTATCCTAGAGCTGGTGCCTGGTGCTGCTGATGCTGATGCTGATACGGCCTCTGTTGTTGCTAGAAGTGGGGACGCTTGGCCGGTCCCGCACTACCACTCGCTCCTCCAGAAGTGTCGCGTCCTTTCTTGGGCTTGAGGTCCAAGTCATCCTCAGCAATCTGGGCATCCATCAGAATGCCCTCGAATGTAGCAGTGCGGCATCCAGAAGTGCGAGACTTGATCTCTCTCGTTAGTCCCTTCATAAACTTTTGGGCTCTATCTACTGGGTCCCGAATCATCGACGGTGCAAAATGACTCAAATGGCAAAACTTCGCGGCATACTCATCGACTGACATGTTCCCTTGGACCAAGTCATGGAACTGACTCTCCAAGGCTCTCAGGGCTATGTCGGGGAAGAACTTCTCCTGGAAAAGCTCCTTGAAATCCTCCCAAGTAAGTCCTCTAATAGTGAGTCTCGGCTCCGAACGATACCATGTCAGCGCGATGTCGAACATCTGACTACCGGCGGCCTCGATTTGTAGAATCTTCGGAATCAGTGCCAAGCGCAAGTTTCTCTCTATATCCTATAGCCAGTCGTCGGTATAGAGTATCCCCTCGATGCCCTTGAACTCCCTAGGTATCATCCTCTTGAAGTCTACTATGGTACCTGGCCTCTGGTGCTGCTGGCCAGGGTGCTGCTGGTTCTGTGCAACTCTCTCCACAGCCTAGAGAGCCACCTGATGAGCATTCTCCATGGTCTCTCTCATCAGCTCCGTCTGTGCCTGGTACGCCTCTGCCTGTACTCTTTTATCCCCAGCCTGGACTCGCTGAGCCTCCGCTGACTTCCTTTGAGCATCTACCATGCCTTGGATCAGCGCGAACATCTGTGCCCCGTCAACGGGCACACCTCCGGGAAACAGAGTTGGTGGAAGGTGCTCCGTAACAGCCGGGGCAACCCTCTGGACAGGTGGGGGAGGAGGACCCCCAAAAACTGCGGATACTCCTACATGAATAGGAGAGGTAGGAGGAACTCCAGATGTTTATCCTTCAGGTCGAGAGGTGGCAGACCTCTCTGAAGCTGTGGATTCCAATCTTAATGACCTAGTCTTCGGCGGCATCCTGAAGACAGATAAAAAAGAATCAATTAAGGTAACAGATACGATATCATCAAGGAAGGACAGTAAAATTTTAAAGAAAGCAATTATTCAGAATAACAAATTTAAAATCAGAAGTTTTCTAGTTGTGATTGAGCATACTCTCACCATAAATCATATTTCCTAAAGCAGGCTCGTAGCAATACTCTAAGTGAGCACTACTAGGACATCGCTCTAAATGTGAATCTATACCTGCATGGGCTACCACTAAAATATGTCACGACCCGCACCCAGAATTTGGGCATGACCCGTGGGTACGTCCAGTCTACGCCGCAGCATCGGCGGTAGTGCTGTCTAGGTCTCAATACAACTAAACATAGCTCACAAGATAACCTGTCAATGATCTCAACTCCATAAGGAGGACAATGAATAATATATTGATCAACAATTCATAATACACTCAATCACAATAACTATAGGAAGTAAATGGCACGATAAGATATAAGGATAAGGAAGTACTGACATAAGTCAAGCACAAGAATTCTAATACAACAGTAATCTAGAGTCTAGCTGTCCAACATAAATAGTCTCAACAATAAAATAATCCAAGTCTTAAGTTTAAAACAAATAAATACATTGATAACTAGACCAAGGAACTCTCTAAATGACTCCTCTAAGGAGAGTGACTCCTCTAGAATCTCCGGTATGTAGTCTTCCTTTACTCCTGAGCCATAGTGAGTAGGACAGAAGTCCTCAAGGTCCTCTGAAAACTGTTATCCAGTCAGGATTGGAGTGAAGCACAAGCACAAGCACAAGCACTAAACAACAGTTTTATTTATATTGACAAAAACTATAAGGCAGTGTAAGGAACTACAAGATGAAAAAATACTGGAAATAAAAAATACTAAAAAGATATGTAATCAACAATAGTATAAACTAGCAATAAACAAATATATGTGAATACTAGAAGTACGTGAACTGGAATAAAGAAATAGAATCTCTAGCTAAGTGTTTGAAATATCCGTTTGCTATGTGATCGGCTTGGGACTAGATCAGGCTTGTTATATATGATTGTCTATGATACATATGAGGTCAGGCTAACCATCTGGTTAGCTATGATGCTAGCAATATTCAGGCTAATCATATATAACAGGCTATGAGGCATGTAAATGGTCAGGCTACACCCAATATGATATGTTGGGTGAGCTATGATGCATGTAAAGTGGGGTATGATCACATAATCTGCTAATATTTCTCCATCTCCAGCTAGCACGATGGATCCCAATCATGACTCCTCATGACAGGTATCTATGATGCTAACCCGTGTATCCATAGTGTCAGAATCAAGTATACTCTACAACTAGAATTATAGAAATAATCCACATAATAAAAACTGTCAAAGAATGTACTCGCCTGTGGTCCTGAGAATGAGTGAGGATCGATGTCCAAACTGGAGTCACACAGACCTATATATATGGTACGTTGCATCAATACAAAGTTCAGAAACGAAAATAAGTTAAGTTGATGCAATTCAAGGTCAATAAGCCATTTCTAAGTCAAACTGACTGTTTCTAGGTTGTATGAGTCTAACACTAGGGCGCTAGGTCAATACACTATGAAGCTATGCTATACTAGGTAAGCTATGATAAAAAGGCACTCAAAAAACCGTATCCTAAGATACGCAAGTTTTCGTATATGAAAATAGTATTTTAGATATATATACAAGTCAATAATCATAATACTATATCAATGCAAATGAAATAAGATACCTTGGCCTTGCACCAATGTGTATCACACCTATTTCGATACCCAAACTCAAAACCTTGGGTATCGACCCAACACTTTGGTAATAACTTGGTATCCCGAGGTAACCAAACTACTATATAGCTAAATACACAATATACATAAATACCCCAAGCTAATACTAACTAATTGATGCACCACTAATGACCAACACTTATCTATTAATCTAACTACACAAATCATCACAGGCTAGGTAACCTATCATCCACATATAACTAACTAACTAAAATATTTCATGCTTCCTAATTAATCAAGCTAACATCTATACACTACCAACTAAAACCCATATTCACAACTGACACAAACTCTACCTACTGCTATTAGTCTTCACGTCCATACTAAAAATACCTTGGTGACATAGCCACACCTCCATAATACTACACACTAAGAACCTAACTAACTAATTACATAAACCCATACCTCAGAGCTGAAACCGACTGAAACCAAACCTTAGATACTAACTAACCAACTTCTAATACCTTGAATACTCAACAAATCAATACCTTGTAAATCCTCAAACCCAACTAACAACTAAACTGACACTAACACTGATACTGCACAGTGATCCTCTTTGACTTGCTGTGCATTGCTGTACCTACTGACTTGCTCCTTGCTGATAACTACAGCCTAGTGTTCTCCCCCCTTGTTGAAACTGTTGCTCGTTTGCTGTTTCTGTGGTCCTTCTCTATTCAGTCACTGATGCAGGACTGAACCCAATTCTGTGCAAGCCCGAGCTCCCTCCATGCTTGGCTGCATTGCTGCAGAGCTCTAAATTTGCTGTGAACTCCCTGCCTCGAGCTTCATCTATTACATGTCTGCACCTGACATTTACTACCCTGTCCACACCCTGCCGCAGAGTATCCCCATCACCAGTACACCTGTGCTGCTTTCTCTATTACAGTGCACAAGAGTGCACTGCAACACTCCTTTGCTCTGCTTCAGAAAAATCGAAAGGTCATACTAGCATACAACTATTTCCATCTACTAGTATATTTTGGTTGATAAAAAAGCCTAATCAACTTCAATATTACCTGTCCGCAAGGCTCACTTATCTTCACCACTCTCAAAACACAGATACATACACAACACTCACATCCGATACTGTACAGTAAATGAGGATCTCAACTGATACACAGTATTAGGAATTCACTAACACTCTACTAACATACACACCCTAACATCGACACCACTATACAAACACACCTACACATATGCATCTTAGGAACCCAATCCCCATCTACTCTGATACACAGTGCACAATGAACTAACTTGCTGTGCACTGATTGCACATGCTCTCCTTTACCATGCACGAGCTCCCTCCTACTGCCACTGACACAATACATACTGGAGTGAGGAATCCGTTATCTCAATGACAGTTTTTCCCAACACCTAAATACATAAATACAATAATACGTACACACACACACACACACACACACACACACACACACACACACACACACACACACACACATATATATATATATATATATACTCAAACACATAAATTAGATCGTATAGATAGGTATTTCTTTCCTATTAAATATTACAACAAACACCTAGTGTGCACAAAACTAGGATATTCTTGATACACTATGAATCCTTATGCATAAATTCCCAAATTACAATTAAACATCTACGTATACAATGTAAATATGTATATATATGTATAATTAGGGCTACAAAAATTAGGAGAAAATGCATCATTGGATCATAAAACCCCCAAATACACCTATGATACCATGGAGAATCACCAAAAAACTAATAGAGACTCATGCTCTCCCTTCATAGTCATCCCTAAATCAATGTGTGGGCTCCTAATGGCCAAAAAATTAATTAAAACAGAATTATATGAGGGTTTTTCAAGTTTTCACCTATTGGGAGATGGATTCCCAATGTAGCTTCCTCTTCTCCAAGTCTCCTTGTGCCCAAGCTTCTAGGACTCTCTTGATGGGGGAGGAATGAGGGATTGAGGCTTAGAAATTCTGAAATTTGTGGAGGGAAGAATGGTTTTCCTTGGAGGCTATTTTTTAGGGTTTCTTCATGAAGGATGAGGGCTTTGAGGGAGGCTCCCTCTAGTTATACAGGCCGGCCATATGGTTAGGGTTAGGGTTTCCAATGCATAAAGTCTATTTTTCCCTTCATGGCTTGTCATGAAGAACCATTTAATGAGGGGTTTAAAAATTCATGTGAGAGATTTCACTAAATGCTAATTAAATAGGATAGGGGTTTATCTAGTGGGTTTTTAGGTCTAGTCCACTAACCCATCTAATCAATGAACATAATATAATACATATTACATATCATGTAATTATTAACATAATAAATAAATATTATAAATGACAATAAAGTCCCTACTCTAGAAATATGGTAGTAACAAGTCTACCCTCCTAAAAAAATTATGTCCTCGAAATTGAATTAAACTAGCACAAGAATACAATCAGAACAATAAGAACTATACCTCAAGGCTCGAAGAGATACGGGTATTGCTCGCGCATTTCGTCCTCCCTCTCCCAGGTTGACTCGCTTGGAGAGTGATGTCTCCATGCAACACGAACCAAAGAAATAGTCTGGTTCCGTAACACATTCTCTCTGCGATCCAAGATCTCTACGGGCTGCTCAGGATAGCTGAGAGTCGGACCAACCTCGATCTCCGAGTGATCTAGTACATGACTAGGATCTGCCACATACCGTCTCAGCTGCGACACATGGAACACGTCATGTACCCCCTCTAGTGCAGGCGACAAGTCTAGTCTATAGGCCACTGCAACGACCCTCGCAAGAATACCGAAAGGTCCGATGTAACGTGGACTAAGCTTTCCGCCTCCACCAAAGCGAATTGTGCCCTTGTCGGAGAAATTCGTAAGAACACCAGATCGCCAACCTTGAACAAAATATTCTTAACACGCAATCTAAAATAAAATAATCCCAAGCCAAAGCAACAAAACCTATACCTCAAACTCCAAGGGTCTACGGTGGCTGTTGGCCCAATGCCGCTGTCTGTCCTGTGCCACTCGAAGTCTGTCTCTGATGAGTTTTACCTTTTCTGCTGCATCCACGACCATTTCTGCTCTTAACATGGCTCTCTCTCCGACTTTATCCTAAGATAACGGTATGCAATACCTCCGTCCATATATAGCCTCGAAGGATGATATCTTAATGCTGGCCTGGCAGTTGTTATTGTAAGCAAACTCTATCAGGTGTAGATGATCCTTCCAAGAACCTCGAAGATCTAGAACACAAGTGCGTAACATATCCTCGAGAGTCTGAATAGTCCTTTCAGACTGCCCGTCTGTCTGGGGTGATATGCTGTACTGAACTTGAGCTGATGCCCAAGCTAGCCTGCAATCTCCTCCAGAAGTGGAAAGTGAAACGACTATCCCGATTCGAGATGATGCTCACGGGAATAGTCCTTTCAGACTGCCCGTCTATTTGGTTAACCTATCCATGATGACCCAAATCGCGTCCTTTCCTCCTGGAGAGCGCGGAAGCCCTAAAACAAAATCCATAGTCACGTGCTCTCACTTCCACTCTGGGATAGGTAAAGGCTGAAGCAATCCACCTAGCCTCTGTCGATCCGCCTTACCTGCTGGCACACTAAATATCGGGATATAAAGCGTGCTACCTTGCGCTTTATACCATACCACCATATGTACTCCCTCAGGTCTCGATACATCTTGTTGGCACTTGGATACATCGAGTACTGAGAGCGATGTGCCTCCTGCAAAACCTCCTCGCTCAGCTCCCCGCTTGGCACACATATCCTCAAGTAAGTTATGCTCGATGGTTTCGTGAACTAATATGTGAATCGTGTTAAATGAATTAGAGTTATCTTTGAGATCGAATACTTAGAAATTGAATTGTGACTTGATGATCTAGACTTAGAAAGAATGGATAGGTAGATTATATCAAACATGTTTGAAGAGATAGACTATGCAAATTATTCGATTTGAGATAAAATATGGTATATCATGGATTCGGCAGAATGAACGTGTCTTAGGATCGACTTTGTTAAAACAGGCTCGGAACCTGTGCAACGAACATGTTTAAAAATATGAGTGAAGCGAGCTTGGGTAGAATACCCTGTACGAATGAACGATGGTTTGACCTTAGGAATTGGGGCAAGTATCGTACAACGGATTGCACGATATTAATCATGAACTTGTAATGTACCTATGACCTTGTGAGCCGACCTAACGGTTAGGCATACGACCCTATGCCGAATGAAAGAACTTGTGTAACCGACTTTAGAGTATTGCTTGGGTGTGAGACTCATCTCACTATTTTTTTATTCGTATCTAAGATACATGTATATTTTCGTTATGAATATTTCTTGGTTTTTTTAATTCTCTATTAGATGTTTTCATTAATATTGTTTAGAGGCATTCTATTGACTATTGGGTTCTTGGTTTTGTTTGTGTGATCTTGATTGGCTTAGAGTTGTGGCATGGATTGGCTAGCATCCAATGGTCACCCTGAACGTAAACCCACATATATAACACATTTAATTTCTGTTTCTCTCTCCATCATTCTTTCACTTTTTTATTTTTTTATTTTCTTCTTCCCTCTCCTCTCCCAAGCCGAGAGCCATAGCAAGGACTTGGCCATAGGTTTTTGTCATGCCCTAGTACCAAAATACGTAGGACCAGGACACATAAGCATGCCAGCCGCATGTATATGGTAACTCCAATATATGGAAACCATAACACATGCGTACGCTGTATCATGAACAATAATTCATAAGTGATATATATTTATCATAAGTCACAGGGCATAACTAAATCCCATCCACATAAATCAAATAGACATAAATAACCAATATCTATGAAACTAGATCTCAATATAAAGTATCTAATCATGGTAGTCGGACGGAAACAAATCCACTACCGAACTAGAATATAGAATAAACAAGATAAATACAATATAAGTACAACATCTAACAATCACGAAGCTCGAAGAGAAGACCTCCTCGAAATATACGTAGCAAGTCCGGATCTGCGCTCCTGCGAATACTCAAGAACATCTACACCTGGAAAGGGATCAGGTCCTCAGAGGGACATAACAAGATACATAGAAGCATGCCATAAAGTAAATACTGTAAAAACTCGAGGGTGAACTAACCAGCTAAGTGAAATGCACTTTGAAGACAACCTTGGTACGTATGGGTAGGTGAAAGGTATAAAGCGTAGCGTCGAGCCAGAGGCTATTTCCTGGCATTAGCTGTAAACTGGATGCCAGGAGTATATGCTGACTACATCACCGATCATGATAGCGCGCAGCTAGTAACCTCTGCCGGATGTATCGACAAGCATATACGCCCATAACCGGGTAACACTGGCCCATAACGGGGTAACACTGAGGCTCACGGCCCCGCAGTTTACTCTAAAACTACGGCAACCAATTGTTTGTCCCATACGCCTACTAATCCCCGCCCAATGTCAATGTACAAGTCGCGAACACGACGTGGATATCTCATACTATAATGCAAGTCTCTAAAGAAATAAACAACTAAGCTAAAAATACCGTCGCACGTAATGCTCACACCGATGGCCAGTCGAGAATGAGGCACGCGTTCCTACATGAACTCACTCTGTGACGTATAATGATACGTGTCAAGGCATGGGGAGTCATACCGATAACTCCTCAACTTTAGGTGGGTCCACTAGATACTAGGTCAGACACAAGTCCTAACGTCAACGCCTTCGTTGACTGCACCCGAGTCTCTCTCGGACGCGCATAGTTATATAATATAAATATGCAACTAATAATACAGAATTTAAACAGTACACAAGGACATGTGTAAACCCCCTCACCCAAAATTAGGTTTATATAGTAGAATTAGGGCTAGTTTGAACCCAATTAAAATTTAGAATACGGCATTTGATTTAACTGTATATTATTTTATCGTGTAGACCACGTTACCGTTGTTTCATTAATTGGAACACTACGCTAGCCATTGCCTATCTGCAAATTTCATAATATTGTCCTAGACGTGCCCGCCTACCTTTCTGATCTTTGTGTAACTTATAATCATGCTCTTTGGTGCTACATTTTAGTCGCACAATAAACGTCACGGACGTTATTTCTTAATTCTAAATAAATCCTGACTTTGTACCATTGTGCGTTCCAATCGAAATTGGAGACAAAATCTTGACCGTTTTATACAACCCAAATTTTATTAATATTTTACACTGTATCCTCTATGTCCCTGACACTTGTGTTCCATCCAATTTTATCTCCATGTACTCCTAATTAAATCCAGAACATCGTGCGCATTCGATTTAATCAATTAAATTCAAATTCCTTCCTTGTGCAATATTTCCTATTATTGTGGGCTTTTATGCAAAAATGCATTAAGGTGTCCCCACCATTAGACAATACGTGAAGAAACCCAAATTTTCCTTCACGTAGATTTTTCCGTAATTTTTCGGGATGTGCAACGAGCGCACATCGTCCCGTATATTAATTTACCCTTGCATTTAGTTAATGCAAATTCCAGCCCTCCCAACATCCCCATGTGAGCCCAAGGCCCATACCAAGGAGTATTAACCAAGCCCTAATCCTAGGTCAAACCAAGCCCAAAATTCTACATGTATAAAATCACTTTTTCTGTTTTCTTCTTGACCTAAAACTCAAATCCCCAAACCAAAACCTAAATCCCCGAATTCAGCCGACCCCCCCTTCACGTACTATTCACTCACCCATCCTCCCCATGGCCGGAGCCGACCCCGACCCCGCCGACACAGCGCCGAGCAGACCCCGCCGGCCTCGACTCTCCGGACCACTACCATCAGCGCCGAGCTCCTCTCCTTCCTCCCTACAGCTAGCTGACCGGAGACCTAAGCCGCCGCCGGAGTCAGCAGCCACCCCGACTCGACACAGTAGCCTCCCCTCTCTTCCTTCTCTCGGCTGAACACCCCCGCCGTACATCCGCCTGCACGACTGGAGACCCCTCCACACGCCACCTCCCTCCGGTGAACCCAGACCCACTGCTGTCCCCGACCTTCTTTCCCGACTTCGACTGGCCGGAGTGACCCCCTCGCCTGAACGATGCCAGAGCCCCCGTCAAATCCTCATCACCACCACCGTCATCAAGGTCATCATCATCACCCTGACCTCTCCCTCCCTTCTCCGACTGCCTTTCTCCCTCGCTTGAGCAGCAGCTCGGAGCCGCCTGCATCCGCCCGACCTCCCCGGTCATCCTCGTAGAGCACCGCCAGCACCCGACTTCCTCTCCCTTCCCCATCGATCCCCCTGCCTCCCCGTAATCTCGTCGAACTCCGTCAATCGCCTATCTCCCTGTCGAACTTGCCACACAAACACCCTCGCTGAACTCCTGCACCCCCAACCGTCTGCACCGGACCTGCCGGAACCCCGAATCCCCTCGACCGGAGACCAGCCTCCCCGTCGACTACCAACCCGCCACCCTCGCCATCGACTGCACAATGCCTAAACCAATCCCCTTTCCGGTCGCTGAACACCGAAGTGACTCGCCATTCCCTCGACTGAACCACTACGGGCACCACCCTGTCCACCACCCATCACCACCTCGGTCCTCCTCCTCTTCTCCTCGACCTCAGCCTTGCTCCCTGGTCCTTCCCCCATGTCCGGACCCTTGGTCGGAGTATCGACCCTACCACCATCGAGTAAAACACCATCACTACCATCATCTTATGTACACCTTCACCATCGCTATCCACATCGTCATCGTCATATCATCTTCACCGCTCCATCGCAATTATCACCATCCTCCACATCATCGCCCTAGTCACCACCACCTTACACATCATCATCCGCACCATCAACCTAGTCATCATCTCATCACTGTCATCATCATCATCTCACCCTTGTCGTCATCGTCACCAATACCTTAACCCTAATCACCCATATTGTCCTCCTGGTCATCACCATCCTCCACATCATCGTCCTCGTCATCGTCACCATCCCCAACATCATGATCATCAACATTACCCTCACCCCTATCGTACCCATCTATGTAATCATCCTCGTCTTATTATCCACATCATCATCGTCTCATCCCCATTATCACTATCATCCCAGCCACCACCTACAGCATCCTCCTCACCTCATCACCTAATCACCATGATCAGTATCACTCTTAACCATCACCCTTAGCAAACTCAATCATCGTCACCCTCGTCCTCATCGACATCATAAACCCATCACTCTTGCCAGACAACCCGCAGTAGTCACCCCGCTTTCCGTACCTATGTATGCTGATCTGTTGAAATTATCTGCACGACTTCCGGAGCTGGTTATTGGGACTACACAGCCGCTTGCCAGGCAAGTATACCTTGCCTTGTTGTACTGTTTTAATTCTGTATTATTAGATACATATTTATTATTTAATTGTGCGCGTCCGAGAGAGACTCGGGTGCAGTCAACGAATGCGTTGATGTTAGGACTTGTGTCTGACCTAGTGTCTAGTAGACTCACCTAAAGTTGTGGAGTTATTGGTATGACTCCTAGGCCTTGACATATTTCTTACACGTGTTGTGAGTCTCATGTAGGGAACGGTCCTGCGTATGTGGTTGGCCACCTGTACGTGTAGGCGTGCGACGGATAGGGTATAACTGCTAATAGTGATGCATGTTAGAAGACTTAGCAGTTATTAGTAGGTGGAGCATAGACTAGCGTGGTACGATGGTCCCATCCCTGTCCTTGTTTGGTTGTAAGGATGGACCCTTGCTCTAACGATAGTCTATGAGCCAGAGTTACGACGCCGAGGCGTAGTAGCTACATCGTGTTGTGGATACGACATGCTTAGATCATTGGGCGGGGAGGACGACTAGTAGGCATATGGGACACCCCACTCCTTTACACTGATACCGCACTCGACGGAGTGTTACGGACGTATATATATATTACTGATACCATATTCTGTAGAGTGTTGGACGTTACTTGGTGATATTATAGATACCACACTCTATAGAACGTTGGACGTTACTGTATTCCTGCACCCGTGTTATAGGGGGCTTGTGTGGCATATACTAGCCGGTTGTCACGACTGGTGAATTACGTCAGCATATGTCTAGACTACACATTCCCATATACTCAAAGTTGTCCTCAAGTTGCATTTCACTTAGATGGTTAGGTTATCCTGGAGTTTTTACAGTATTTACTTTTTAGCATGATTTTATGTATCTTGTTACGTCCCTCTGAGGACCTGGACCCTTTCAGGTGTATTATTCATGAGTATTCGCAGGAGAACAGATCCAGACTTGCTACGCATTTGCGATGAGGTCTTCTCGTCGAGCCCATGATTGGTAGTTGATATTTTTATATTGTATTTATCTTGTTTATTCCATATTCTAGTTCGGCAGTGGATTTGTTTCCATCCGACTATTATTTTTGAGATACCTCACATTGATATCTAGCTCATAGATACTAGACACTTATTTATATTTGATTCTTTGGATGAGATCTAGATTATACCATATGACTTGTGTTAGATTTATACCACTTATGGATTTTGTTATTCATATACAGCGTACATGTGTTATGGTTTCCATATATTGGATTGCCATATTCATACGGCTGGCATGCTCACGTGTCCTAGTTCTACGTATTTTTGGGACTGGGGCGTGACACAAGGTATACTTGCCTGGCAAGAAAAGCTGTGAAGTACCAATAACCTGCTCTTGAAGTTGCATAGAACAATCCGGTATGTCCTATATATATAATATAATACAACACAACGTCAGTCATTACACTAGCACGTACACAACTATAAATACACTGGACTCAGAGGGCACGCTAGGGGTAACACGGGTGAACTATCATGGTAAATTGCGCATTTAATTACGCGGGTGTCCTATAATAAATGTGGTATCAAAATCAGACAGTCAAAATAACATGTGTCTAGGTCAGTACATAAATGTACACAAGGCAGTCAACTAACAGGTCTTTTAGGGTCACTTGGTCAAACGGAATATGGAATACCCATAATTACCTAGGGCCATACATAATAGATACGTATACAATCATCATTAGCATTATCATTTAAATAATTATACAACATATTTATATATATATATATATATATATCTAAACATATACGCATACGCGTACGTACACGTATACGAGTAGGGTTCTCTGACACGGTCTGGTGTCAACTAACTAAACTAATATACTAAAACCCTATACTCAAGCACATATACAAAATAAGAAGGGAGGGGGCAGGTTCGAACCTCGGGGTACGCGCACGGGAATGACGGTGACGATGACGACGACAATGATGATGGTTATGACTTCGGTGACGATGATGATGGTGATGCTCATGGTGGTGATTACATAATGGTGATGACGAGGATGATAATGTGGGTGGTGGTGGTAACGAGGATATGGTCATGGTGGTGATGATGATGATGGGTGTTGATGATGATGAGTACCATGGTGATGATGATATGGTAATGGTGGTGATGATGGTTATGGATGATGGTGATGATGATACTGGGATGGGCTGCAGACCGGAGTCTGGCCAAGGGGTAGGGAGGTCCGGCCAGGGGAGGTCGAACAGGGAGATAGGGAGGAAGGTGATGGGTGGCTATATGAATGGTTGTGATGATAAAGGCAATGGTGATGCTGACGATGATGACCGGACTTGTCGAGGAGGAGCTCAGGCAGGAGGAGGAGAGGAGGAGCTCAGGGAAGGTAGTGGTGGTCGAGTCGGGGGGGGGGGTGGACAGGAAAGAGGTAAAGTCGGGGTACGGTTGAGTCATCAGAGAAGAAGGGAAGGGAGACTGCTCGGGGATCCGGCGGGTTGTGCAGCATCGACGTGGAGGCAGTTTGGTGAGGAGATGACTGGAGGAAGGGAAGATGAGAGGAGAGGTCGATGAACTATCGCTCGTGATGACCGGGGACGTCGGCGGTCCGGTGAACCGTAGGTGTTCTCAGGCGGGGTTGTGATCGGGATACAGAAAGGTTAGACTGTCGAGAGGGTGGACGGAGGTCAGGCGGTGGAGAAGGCCGGGGGAAAGGTTGTGTGATGGAGGAGAATGGGGAGGAGGGTCGGTTGGCCGGTCGTGCTCGGCTGAGGGTTCGTCCGGCGGGTCTCCGGTGGGTGAAGGGGTCGGTTGAGGGAAAGAGGTGAAGATGAGTCGGCTGGTGAAGTTAGGTTTATAGGAAAAAAAATAAAAAAAAGTAAAAGAAGGGATATTTAAATACACATATAAGGTGCTTGGATTTGACCTAGGAAAGTTTGACTTTGGTCATCATCCTCTTGGGTTGGGCCTTGGGCTTGCCATGGGAATGTTTGGAGGGCTAGGATTTGCATTATTTAAAATGCAAGGATGGGGTTAAATGAGGGGCGATGTTGCGCGTTGCACATTCTAAAAATTATGGAAAAAATTTCTGTGAAGGGAAAAGTTGAATTTCTTCATGTATTGTCCAATGGTGTGGACATCTGCTGGCGGGTGGTTGTCATACAATAACATATTTGTCTAGTAGAAATAAAACATAAAGAGTTTCTAGTACAATCAAAACATAAAGAGATGGATAGTCTATAACCAAATAAGTTCATACAATAACATATTTGTCTAGTAGAAATAAAACATAAGTAGATGTCTCCTGAAGCATCACGACACAGAGGAAGTCACAGGTCGTCATCATCTGCAGTGTCATCTGCTGGCGGGTGGTTGTCAAAGTATGCTCCAGTCGGGTCAAAGTATTGCTGAACGAATGGATCATCGTCTTGGCAGCCTGGATGAGAAGGATCATGAGGCACTAGGAATGGAGTGACGGGATGATGAGCCTAGTGGTAATGCAGGTCTACTATAGTGGCGTTCTGCTCATGATATTGAATAGTTATCAACTCGTTTTGCAGTTAAAACTGATTGCAAAATATCTCCTGGATAGAATCCAATGAAGGAGGAGGTGCAGAGGATGATGGTGCAGATGTCACTGGAGTAGATGTGGTAGCCAGTGTGGGACCAACAGGGAAAGTCGGGTCATCAGAATCTGATACAGAGTCATCATCCGAAGAAAAAAATGGCTTAGTTCTGCGAGCCTCAGAGTGGTATGATGGCTCAGAGAGATAAGTCGGCTCATCCATAGAAATATGGAAGTGCTCAAAGATGATGGGTAGGTACATAGCATAAGAAAGTTGGCGCTTGGCGGCACAACAGTTTATCATCTGTTTGATAATGGTCTTAGGAAGGCTGGAGGCAGTGGAGGTATGGAAATGATACAAGACGGCCATCACCGGATAAGAAACTTCTTCTTTAGAGGATTTTTGGGTATGATGGTAGAGTAGACAATCTGTAAACTCCCTCACCCAAAAATAGGTATTTTGTGTATATTTTGTATTTATTTTAGATTATTTTTTAAATTAATTAAAACCCAATAATTTTATTAGAATACTTCACCGTGGTTTGGACATTAATGATATAGGATGGCCCCAAAATTTGTATCGTCCTTTATAGAAAGTAGTCTACACAGAAGACACTACCCGTAGGATCTTTTCGTGGCACAAAGTTCGATCCTTTGGTATTAGTATGACATTAGTGTAACAACCATAGATTCTTGTGTTAAATATTTATATATATATATATATATATATATATATATATAATTTATTCATGTTTATTTTCCAATCCTAATTTCCTATAATTAGCATCCCGTAATTTTTCATGCCAAATTAGACAATTTCTCTTTTTGTAAGATTTGTATATTATTTACTATTATCCTATTTTGTTGGATATTCATTTAGTTAATTGGATAATACAGTTATTTGATTTATTATAACTAGATAAATATCAAACTATTAATTACAAAATATTTTATAAAATATTTTGGGTGTAGTATTTTATTAAAGCTTTCCAAAGTAGAATTTTCTAGAATTTATTCTTTGTACAAATATATTTTTGGATTTATATAGCCTCATCTATATAAATCTATATATAAATAGATATATTCAGTTATTAATATACTTTTTTGAAATATTTTCCAAAATTATTTTTACTACTATTTATCTCTTGTTAAAATATTATAAATATTTTTAGAATTTAGTTATGGTGCAAATATGTTTTTCAAGAATTTTTAAACTCTAATTATATATATATATATATATATATATATATATATATATATATATATATATATATATATATATATATATATATATATATATATATATATATATATATATATGAATAATAATAATAGTAGTTTTTTTTATAAAAAGATAAGAATAAAGAGAATCCTAATACTAACTAATAACTATACATCCCTATTCCTATTCTACCCGAACCCCTTACAGAACCCACGCAGACCCCCAACTCTAACTTCCTCTCTCTATATATACTACCTACATTACAACTGTCAAACCCTAACCTTATGCCAATCCCTACCCAAACCTTCCACCTCTCCCATGGCTGACGACCTCCCAGCCGACCGGTGCACCCCTACAGCCACCAGCACCGCCGCGAGCAGCCGTAAGCTGCCGCACGCATGTATAACAGCAGCAACACAGTCCCGAGTCCCTCTCTTCGAGGAAATGTATCTTCCCCATCTCTCATTCTTTTTGTGAGCAGTTTGTCCGTACACACTCACAACCTAACCCCTAGGATTTTCTTCAAATACAATGAATTTAGGTGCCCCTGATTGATAAAAAAATTGACCGAAAGTTGGTCGAAAAACTGTTCAAAAATAGTTCAGGAATTCAATCTGACCCCCCTGCTCATGTCCAATTCTCCACCAACCCTTTTAATATTTTCAAAATCTAATTGAAATGATATCTTCACAATATAACAAAAAAATTTATTGTTCTTTTATTTTTTTTAGTTTGCATTATTAATTTAATTATTCGGCTTCCAAAGCAACCAAAAAATTGGTATTTGAAGACTAAAATTTTAAGATACGGAGTATGCCCCGCCAAACGAGACTGCCTCATCGCGTACCAATTGCACCGAAAGGCCCGTATGGTATATCCTGGCGTCTGGACTTTCGCAGAAGTTGATTTAGACGTGTGTGCACGCTGGAATCAACCTGTATCCGTAAAAAATCTCCCGAATCAATATTTTACAAATTATCCAATTAGTTTGTGCATGCTCATCGGATCACAACAAAACTTATGCCATTAGATTCTTGGTATCACGCTGGTCCTGTGACCCAAGTTTCATGCGATTCTGAGACAGTTGAACCAATCGCCTATTCTCGGGCCCCACAGTTGACTCGACGGGCGAAACTGTGATCGGCTCAACGGAATCCAAAACTAGATATACCATTGAGTTCGTATCGACGTTTAGGATTTTTTGACCTATAATTTGTCCAATTTCGATACCTTTACCTCTAGCACATATTTTGGTACAAATTGGGCCACACATGGACCCGACTTTGACCCAAAATTACCGTTTTGCCCTTGTATTCAAATTGGACGAAAGGGTAGACTTTTCTGAATATCTCGCTGATTCTTGAGATATTGGTGATATTTATTTCTGCATCCGGATACGATCATTTGGAGGCCATAGTTTCTGATCCTTTGTGCTTAACGTCTGGACGCTTACACTACGCAGATTGCTTGCCAGGCAAGTATACCTTGATATTGTACTGTGATTTATATTCCATATGGTGCATGCATTTTATTTTTGTTATTTATTTTATATATTTTAACTACTATATAAACTACACGTCCAAGAATAACTTGGGTACAACAACGGTGGTGTCGTATTTTGTCTTTATTATATATTATGCATGTTGACCTAGTTTTACGGGACCAGCCTATTATCATGAGACATTCTTATGTTTCATTGGATGTGACATAGTTGTTACACAAGTGTTAGTCTCATGTAGGACACGTACTTGTGTGATGGGCTGGCCACCTGTGAGTATAGGACGTGCGACGGATAGGGTTTAACTGCTAATAGTGATGCATGTTAGAAGACTTAGCAGTTATTAGTAGTCCAGGAACATAGACTATTGTGGTACGGTGGTCCAATCCTTGTCCTTGTTTGGTTGTAGGATTGGGCTATTGTATTAATGATAGGCTATGAACCAAAGTTACAACGCCGATACGTGCACTCCGTCTCAGCGTAGTAGCTGAAATGTGTTATTGATACAACATACATAGATCATTGAGTGGAGAGAACAACAAGTAAGGCGTTTGAGCTCCTTTGCACTTTTTTTATGTAACCTTTACACTCCGTAGAAGATGCGTGGTCAGATGACCCTTATATTATATATCTATATGCGGCCTTTGACGTTCAAAAGATGTCATACTTTTTAGGCCCCTGATTTTCTGAGAGAATTATGCCAATCCCATTTTTATCCAGATATCCCACGTGTTGGAAAGTTATTCTCAAAGTGCATTCACATAGACGGTTAGGCGACATTTGGATGTTTATTTTCAGTACTTTATTGGCATGCTTCTATGTATCATGTTACGTCCCTCTGAGGACCTGGTTCCTTTCCAGGTATAGACGATCATGACTATTCACAGGAGCACGGATCAGGACTTGCTACTTCGTTCTTTTTCGAGGAGGTCTTCCCTTCGAGCCTCTCTGATTTTTAGATGATGTACTTATTATATTTACTTTTATATTCTAGTTTGGTAGTAGATTTGTCTCCATCCAACTATTAGTTCTTCTCGACTAGTTCATAATTGGTTCATTGACATATTTGATCATTTATTTCTATATAATTTTTGTGGATGACATTTAGTTATGCCTTATGACTTGTGATAATTATATATCACTTGTGAATTATTATTCATAATACAGTGTACGTATGTTTTATGGTTTCCATATATTAGTGTTTCTATATACATACGGCTGGCATGCTTACATATTCCTAGTCCTACGTATTTTGGGACTGGGGCGTGACACAATCCGATTAAGTTCAAAAAGTATTGGTTAAGGTAACGGACATGGAACTTTACGGTGGGGCAACGATGAGGGTGACATTAGATATCCTTAAATTAATCTATGGTAATGTCATCCACAAAATTAAGTTTATCGATGCTAACTATGGCGTCACTCTCATTTGAGATTTCAAAGATTTTGTCCAAAGTTACATTGTTAAACTCAATATCTATACCACCAACCGTGGAGAATATAATGCCCCTATCTTGAGAAAGATTGCAATAGAAAATTCTAATTGATTTAAGGTATATGGGTTTTCTAATGGTAACTAGATGATCAAGATTGTTTGCAATTTGTATTACAAAATATTAAAAAGAAAGAAATTATACAAAAAATTCTAGACAAGAATCTAAGTACAATTGATTTTTGGAAAGTATAGTTGTGGAGATCTGATCTGCAGGAGATTACTTTATTCCTTGGATCACACGACGATGAAGAAGAAATGCAAAAGTTCTACGAACAGTTTGAAGAGTTGGGCAACGAGAAAGCTTTGGCAACAATGACACAGCAAGCTTCTGTTTCTCTTATTCTGTTCTTAAAAATCAAAGACTTGAAATTTCCTACGTAATGGACATAATGATCCTATATTTATACGATTTGAGAGCGGTTATGATAGTGTGTGCGCACTTTGGACAGTATATATTGTATTGCCATTGTGCATGCGCTTTTGGAGGACTAACACTTCACATTTTTAATGAGTGGGTGCACAACTTGCTGCTTGCTTGACATGTAGCTTCCTATACGATGAAATCACATGTCATTGGGGACAGTTATTTGTACACATTTTACAAGAAACACGACATCTGAGACACATAATCATAACTCCTCTCTGCCATTTAGGATTGTAGGCGCACTATAGAAGTAGTCTAGCAATCCAGCGCATTTTTGAAGAAGTAGCTGAATTAGCGTGCTTTTGATAAGGTTGGCTTAATGGCGCACTTTTGATGAATTTGGCCCAACAGCACACTTTTAATAAAATTGGCACAACGACGCAGTTTTGGAGAAATTGACACAACAACGTACTTTTGATGAAGCTGGCCTTGACGGTGCAGCTTCGAAGAAATTGGCACAACGCCGCACTTTTGATGAAGTTGGCCTTGATGGTGCATCTTTGAAGAAATTGACACAACGACTCACTTTTGATGAAGTTCAGATGGATGGGTCGCTAAACGATAACCTGGGTCTGCATGTCAAAGCTCTTATGCAATAATTGATCTCTTCAATTTATGCAACTGTCAGTCTGTTGTATTAAATGCTGAGAGTGGGGCTAGGCCATTTATGCACCAATCTTCGTAGCATTTAAGATTATGCACCACATTAAGAAAAGTGCGCCTTCCTTCTGTTGGTTTATTTATGGAGAGTGTGCCATCTTTGTAGGTGCACATTTTTATGCTTCTATAAGACCCCCTACAAAGGTTTTGAATTTTGTTTAGATAAATTTGAAATACTTTGAACTAGAAGCATAAAAGTTTTTGAGATGTTTGTGTGCGCATTTTAGACTGGATCCCAACAATTTTGCTGACTTTGCCGCGGGAAATGCACGCATATTTGACTTATTTTTAACGCGGTCTTTGAGAAGATACATGCGCTTTCCAGGAACAGTTTTTGATAACTATGTTGAATTTAGCATGTCTTCTCCTGCAAAAAGAAGCAAAACTTCACCAACATTTCCAGACTTATCTTTTTCTTGCTGTAAGAATCGAGTATGGCTACTATTAAGTGTGAATCTAAGAAGTTGACCGTAACAGCATGGCACCGTTGGCTCTTTTGGCCGTCGAAAAAAGCAAGAGGAGACACTTCTAAACGATGGATGAGAGACTCATTTGGAGATCGTTGTCGCCGAGTTTTTTGTGTGATGGAGCAAGAAAGGATATCATAGGCTTTGTCATTCATGTTGAACTGACATATTATCTAGAAGAACGTTCGTTGTCTTCAAACCCAGCTCGTTGGAATCACCCTCTTAATATGGCCATGTGCTGATTACAAGGTTAGGATTGGAATCCCAACCGGAACTTCTAGCGGCCGCACAGCGTCTTGGCAGAAGTGGATCCAGGCTAATTTAAGCAGACCCAGTTTTGTGTAGCATCCTCGCTTGTCCACAACATGGATTTTTTTTCCATGTATTGTGGTTTGCACTGAGAAGCTTATTTCTTCTGTGCCTTATTTCATCTACATCGAGAGCAGACGGTGCATAGAGATTGGGATGGCTCTGTGATAGATCCCTATCATATGAAAATCTAGGTGTAATAGATTTCTATATGTATAATCATGATTTTTAGAATAAAAATCTAGGTATGATAGATCTCTATCATATGTAATCATGATTAAGCATCAATAAAATTTTAGCTTTGACTTCATTGTGTTATATGTGTGTTGTTAAGTGAAGACTTTGGTTGTCTTTGTTTTCGGGAGGATGTGCATCAAAAAAGACTGAATATGTTGCCTTCCCCTGTCATCCTACTGATACGCGCACAAATATGTACTTAGAGAAAACAGGGTTTTGTTCGCACTGTGCGGTTTGTCGCACACAGTTTTGTAATCATTTCTACAATTTGTCTGTTCATGTTCACTATACAATATTTTATGTCAATCAGACAACTGCGCGCATATGGGAACCCTCGGACCAACATACAAAACAGTTTTGTATTCTGCTCTTCGCTTGGGGAATAAATCGTTGCACCCATTATAATTCGTATATGGGGATCTGAACCGTCATCTTCCTTCCCAAATAGTGGGGTTCTGAATCGTTATCTTTTATACCGATGAATCATGTGGAGAAATTCTAACCTTTGCCCCACTAGTCGGCTACTCAATTCAACATTCTTCATTCGAATTTGTTGATGGCTTCTCAGAACGAGTCTCTAAACGAGAAAAGAGAGTCTGATGAATTGACTATTCTCCCACCCATTACAGATAACCCTGGTTGTGCCTCTACTGCTCCTGTACTTCCTCCTACCGAGGAAAAGAAAGAAGCCTTTACTAAGCTATATAGGGCCGGCCTTCTTCAAAACCTTGTTAGCCCCTTACCGAATGGCTATTCCCCACTCCAGAATGAGATCACTGATTCTCGCCATCCTTCTGTTGATTCAGGAAAACAAGAAGAACCATCTGAAATAGAAGCTCTACGTCGACTGCTTGCATCGTCAGACGTTTGTATTTTGTATGCTCTTATAATATTTATGAACAACTCAAAAGATTCTGACGCATCATCTTCCTAAGTATTTGTGTTGTTCTTTTATTATTTTCCATCAATAAAGAAATTTGTTTTATTTTAGTGATATATATAACAATATCAATAACGTCATAGATCTCAAAAGTCTTTTTGTGGGTTTAATATATATTACTTACCCCATAATAAGTTAACGCAAAAACGATATCAGAGATAGTATGAACGTGATATATTTTTAAATATGATCCCACTGAATATATCTGCTCAGAGGTAATATGGACATGGAAAAATAACTTTGTGGGGGAATTTGGTAGATTTCTCACCCAAGGCATACTCATGTTGAGGATGGGTAACAAATTTTGAGGATGCAATACCATCAAAGGTAATATGGACATGATAGATTGCAAGGCAACTAGAGAGAAGAAAGAAAATAATAGTTGAAAGGTTAACTATTATTTTCTCCATGGGGGAATGATAAATAAAATATAATTCAGAGGTAATATGGACATGAATCACATTATTCATATTGACTGATGAGAAATATGTGAGATTATACCCAATCCAACTGGGGATCAGGAATATGATATCCTTAAAACGGTTGGATTTTAAGAATAGCATAACTTTGGTAAAGAAAATTATTTGGATGATCTCAACGAGGATATTTCGTTGGATCTGAGGACTGTTCCATTGAGGAACTTTGAGGACCCATTACCTGTGTCATATTCAAGAATGCATATAAGTAATACTTTGAGATATCATGTAGGCTAATATTGATGTAAATGCAAACGCTGCACATTTATGTTAGACTTATTGTGGACTAGATAAAATGTACTTGCTGAACATCTTATTTTACTCTAATGGAAATAGAAAAGAATATATCGTACCTAGGCATAATACTTCTTGAGAAATTTTTCATTAATGGGCATCATTATCAAATCTCCATTAGGTTTAGCGAGCCTATAAGCACCATTGGAGAATACTGTCTCTACCATATAAGGACCCTCCCATTTAGCTTGGAACTTGCCTTTTCTTTTGTGGATTGTGATCATAGGTATCATCACTATAAGGACCAGTTCACCGACTTAGAATATTCATTCCTTCACTTTTTGATTAAAAGCTCTGAAAATGCGTGCTTGATGCAGCTCAATACGTTGTTGATCATGTAAACGCTTTTCATCCAAGGCTTCTAACACTTGAAGTCTCAAATGATCATTATTCTCGATTTTTAGCTCATTAGCAATAGCTACCCTGAGGGAGAAAATATGGATCTCGAGTGGAATGATCGCTTCATATCCATAGACCAAGGAAAATAGTGTATAACTAGTTGGAGTCCGGACTGTCGTGCGATAAGCACATAAACATTCTCTGAGTTTCTCATTCGAATCACACTTTTTGGATGAGACAAATTTTTTGAGTAACTTGATTATAGTTTTGCTGAAGGCCTCTGCTAAACCGTTGGCTGCCGAGTTATAAACCGTAGAGGCCACATTCTGGATTTAATTCTTGTCACAGAATCGATAAAATGCTTGACTAGCAAATTATGGTTCCTTGTCATGTATTATCCTTTGGAAAATACCGAAATGATAGATCACATGGTGTTTGACGAAACTGATCACATTGGACGTCTTTACCTCGATAAGCGAAAATGCTTCTGTCCATTTAGAAAAGTAATCGGTTATTACAAGTATGAACCGATGTCCCCTAGAGTAAGGTGGGTAGATAGGACAAATAATATCCATTTCCCATGCTTCAAAATGCCAGTATACAGCCGTAGGATGTAAGAATTCTGAAGGCAGATGTATAAAATTGGCATGGATATGATATGCTCTATATTTACGAGAATAATCTATCGTATATGCTACCATAGTAGGCCAATAGTAACCCATCCTCCTGAGATGATCCTGTAACTTAGGACCTGGTTGATGTGCTCCACATACACTATCATGAGATTCGTGAAGTGATTGTCTAGCTGCAGAGTTGGAGAGACAACGTACCAACATCCCGTCGTATAAACGACGATATAATATCCTGGAAGTGGCCTCATAATAGAAACGAAGTGAACGTATCTTAATAGAAGTTGCTTCTTTCGGATCTTCTGGGAGGATCCTATAAGAAACATAGTCTATAAATGGTTTTCTCCAGTCTTCATCGATGGAAGTTGACTTTATGACGTAAATCTTCTTAATGTGCATATTTTCTTGACACAGAACAACTCTCGACTAGTCAACGTGGTTGAATGTTGTCTTTTAAGAGGGATGGCCAATGATGCTGGTAAACTGGCTAGGGCATCTGCTTCAATATTCTGTGATCGAGGTGCATGCTCAATAAATAAACCCTTAAAGGTATAAGCTAACTCTATTGATGTTTCATGATAAGGGATAAGGCCTTTGTGTCAAACTTCATATTCTCCCCTAATCTGAATGACGATTAGCTTGGAATCTCCGTAGGCTTCATGATACTCTACGTCCAATTGTTTGGCAAGTTGGAGGCCAATGATCAAAGCATTGTACTCTACTTAATTATTAGAACATGGTTTACTGAGGGAATATACGCGATGAATGAGTATCTTGTTAGGAGATAGTAGGACTACGCCTACTCGGGCTACAATGTTGTCTTTGGATCATATTCTTTATGCGCCATTGAAAAATAGTTGCCAAGTGTCATCTCTCATTGCCATATTAGATTCTAGTACTTCATCTGGGATGTCATCGTACAGCTTCGATATTTCTGGTATGGGTGAGCTGCAAAAAATTAGCTAGTTATTGACCTTTCACTACTTTTTGTGGAACATATATCATGTCATAAGGCGATAACAGCATAGCTCATGTAGCTAAACGATAATTGAGGGTGCTCGACTTGGTCATCAATACTCGGAGGGGATTCACCCTGGATATGACATGAATAGTTTGTCCCATCATATAGTGTCGCATCTTTTGAATAGCAAATATCAAGGCGAGGCATTCTTTTTTGACAATAATGTATCTATGCTCGACACCGACCATCATGCGACTAAGATAATAGATTGTCTGTTCATGGCCTTCATTACTCTTCTGTGCAAGAAGAGCTCCTAGGGAATGATACATTGCTCGAACATATAGCAGAAAAGGTTTCCCTATGATCGTGGAGACAAGAACTGTCCGATTTGTGAATGCTCGTTGACATGCTTTTTTATAGACAAATGACACGTCTTTCTTCATTAACTGAGTGAAGGGTCAGCATCGTCCCGATAGATTGGAGATGAACCTCCAAATGTGTGCCAGACGGCCTTGCAGACCATGAAGTTCTTTGAGATTACATGGGGACCGTATTTCGAGGATAGGTTTGATCTTATCGGGATCAATATGAATACCTTGGAGGTTATAACGAATCCGAGAAATTTTTCCAATGAAGACTCCTATGAAGGATTTGGTTGGATTCATTTTTAATTAGTGGTTTCGCATTAATTCGAACACCATCTTTAGATCTTTAAGGTGGTAATCTTTAAGACAACTCCTGACAGCAATATCGTCCACATAGCATTATACTGTCTTTCATAAATTCTTATGGAAGATTTTACTCATGGCCTGTTGATACGTTGCTCCAGCATTCTTTAAGCCGAAGGGCATAACTTTATAGTAGTATACTCCTAGTGGTGTATAAAAAGAGGTATATTTTTTGTCCTCGGGAGACATATTAATTTGGTTATATCCTGAGAATCCATCCATGAAAGACGTACGTTCAAAGCCGCATATATTTTTTATCATGAAATCTGTAATGGGGAGAGGAAACTCATCTTTTGGACAGACGAAGTTTAAATCTCGATAGTCTATGAAGACACGGACCTTCCCATTTTTCTTTATGACTAGGATGAAGGACCGTGAGGCAACTCTAGAGGAGTGATGAATAGAGTACAGTGGAATAATCTATCCAATTTAAGATTATCAAAATGAAGGCATTTGCTAACTAACAGTGTATATAGAGACAGTAAAGTAAAGCAGTAAAGTAGAGAGAGAAAGCAAACGCAAATACCAAGATGTATATTGGTTTTCCTCTGAGAGGACTAGTCCAGTCCCGAGAACTCAAGCTTGGAGTTTTATCCACTATAATCACCAATAGCGAATTACAAGCTTTGATCTGAAGGCTTGCCAATTCTTTATACTATGAGTTTTGATCCGAAGTCTCATAACTTCACATCTTAGAAAGAAAGTAACGGATGGAACAAAGCTCTTTACAACTCTGAAGACATCTAGACCGAGATTGCACTTGGCACTAGGAAGGCTAGGGAGTTGGAAAGTTAAGACTTTAGAGGTTTGCTCACAATATGATAGAAGACTAAAGAATGGTTGAGTGAGTAAGAATGAAGAATTTCAATCCTATTTATAGGGTGTAGGCAAACAGAGTTCGGCCAGAATTCGGATAGAATTTAATTCAAATTTTCAACCATTGGGCCAAGAAACTAGGAGCTTATTGAACTGGTTGATTTTATACCAAAAGGGTAACCGAGTTCGGCCCGAGTTAGGTCTCTAAGTATAGTAGACTTTGTAAATGAATGTGGCCTAATTTGGTGGATAGGTTCTTTATTTTATTTGAGTGTACTAGGTATCTGGGTATAGGTTTTTAGGTTTTGTCAGTGCGACTCAGCTTACATCAGTTCTAGACTCAAATAAATAAAAGATTACATTTGAATAGATAAAATATAGACGACATGTATAGCAGTGTTGAGGCTTCAGATCGTGACATATCAATGCATGGTTTAGTTAACTATCAATATTATGTTGACTGAGACCGGATGGGCCAACAATCTCTCCCATTTTGATAATTGACAAAATATGAATGATACTGCAAGTCTTTGATATGCAAGGCTCCCCCGTAACTGTAGAGTAGTTGATATGCTGAAGACAATGTCTGTCAAGTATCATCTTGTATGCTAGTATCATGTATGTCTTTCTCTCCCATTGTCATTTGATCGAAATGACATGCTCCCCCGATATTGGTGAGATGACAAAAAAATAAAAGAGTAAAGTGTATACAAGATAATATAAAATGACAAAAGAGAATTTTTATTAAAATTTTATTCATTTGAAAGAAAATATACAAAAGCAGATGTGTAGTGGAAACATCATAGTGTAGTATCTAAAAGTAAACTTTTTAAACATTTAAATCCATTGAGTAACTAGTTGTTATGTTCATCATCTTCATCATCCGGTTCAACTATTCTATTTGGATCAAAGAAGGCATCAGCTGGATCCAAATATCGCTGAACATAAGGGTGATCAATAGTAAATCCTTCTTGATTCAGATTTCGGAGAATTAAAAAAGGTTCGGTTGGGTGCTTCGATAGGATTTACTGGATGTCTATCAAAGTGTTGCCAAGTGCCTGAGTCTGGAGAGTTTGGCGATGATCAGTAGGCGATTTCCTATATCTTCTTGATGGAAGCGATCATGCAACAGATTGAAAATAGACTCTAAGGTTTGTGGTTGTTCATCAACAGGAGGGACGGAATCGACGGGATGAGTGTTGGAGTTTGATGACGAGTTATAAGGAAGAAGCATAGTTGGTTTAATTCGCCGAATTCTATTGAGGTATAAAGGCTCCTTAAGAATTGGACAAGTATTCAATGGAATGTCGAAATAGCTGAGAATGATTGGCAAGTACATGACATATAGTAGTAGACGTCCTTTCTTGCGAGATTAAACTATTTGAGATAAGATGGTCTAGGGTACATTAAAGTTAATACCGAAATACAGGTAATATAAAGCTGATATTTCTATATAAGAGACCTCATTAAAGTAAGTCTTCTTAGGTAGAAAAATTAAAAAGATAATATGATGCATTCAAATATCTAGCATGAAATTTATCAGGTGGACATTCAAAAGGGTGACAAAGGATATTTTTGAAAGAATCTAAAGTTAAGCCAATGTCGAATTGAACATGCGTGATGTTGTCTAAGGTTTGTCCATCAGCGGGAATGCGTAGGATTTCACCCAAGTCATTCACATCGAATTCAATTGGAATGCCATGAACTCTAGATGAAATAGTATCATGTTCATATGTTAAGTTACAATAGAACATTTGAATAGCATTGGTGTAAATATTGGTACGGGTTGTAACAAATTCTTTAAGTTAAAATTTTGAAGAATAGGTAGATAGTTTTGTGTTGAGAAAAAAATCAATAGGATGGCCAAAACAGATGTGTCTCTTAGAGAAGTCATTAAATCAATCATTTAAAATTTTGAGGCTTCGAAAGATGAAATCGTCGAATTCTCCTATGTGTGGCATAAAGGGACAGAAAAGAGAGTCGGAAAAGAAATTTATTTTCCTTTTATGGGCCATTGGGAGAGGATGTAGTCGGAAAAGCTAAGTTTATTTTGTAGAGGTGGGATAATTTTCTTTGGTCTGAATGAATAAGCAACGAAATGATCTATATATAGAGTAGCAGAAACCTATATTAGGAAGAGAATTAAATGACATAGCATATTCTGGAATTAAACTAACCGAGTTCGGTCCAAGCTCGGCCCAAGTTTGGTCCGAATTATGTTTGTCATTTATTTCTAGAATATTAATGTAACTTTAATCGATATTATGCCTTTCTTGACTTGATATAAAAACAGAATAATAAGTGTTGAACTTAAATCGTATATTTTCAAGAGTTTAAACTATCTCGAAGTAGCTGTAGGGGCCGGATCCCAGCTAGCGGTGGTACGAAGATACTTAAATACCATGTTGCTTAAGGTTATTTACACATTTTTAACATAAGGGCCCTTTCAGCTTGTATCCAAAAATTTTAAAACATTTTTTGAAAAGTGTGATAAAAATTTATAAAGTATCTTATGATTTTTATATTTTATCAGAATCTAAACGACCTAATTCTCGACGGATAAAGTTGAATCGATCTTCAGCTAAAGGTTTAGTAAAGATGTCTGATAATTGATGTTCCGTATCCACATACTATAAATAAATATCTCCATGTAATTGATGATCTCTTAGAAAATGATGACGGATTTCTATGTGTTTAGTGAGTGAGTGGCATACTGGATTTTTAGTGAGATTAATGGTGCTAGTATTATCACAGAAAATAGAAATTTTCTTATAGTGCAGATTGAAGTCTTCTAGGGTTTGCTTCATCCACAAAATTTGAGAACAAAAATGTCCCGCGGTGATATACTCTGCCTTAGTTATTGATAATGCAACAAAATTTTATTTCTTGCTAAACCATGAGACTAAAGACTTTTCTAGGAAATGACACGTGCCGCTTGTGCTTTTTCGATTGACTTTTTATCCAGCAAAATCAGCATCCGAGTAACCAGCAAGGTCAAAGGACATGGTTTTGGGATACCATAAGCCTGCCGACAAAGTACCTTTAAGGTATCTGAAGATACGCTTAACTGCGCACAAATATGATTCCTTATATTAGCCTGATATCTAGCACAAAGGCATACAACAAACATAATGTATGGGCGACTAGCAGTTAGATATAACAAACTATCAATCATACCTCGATACTTATGTATGTCTCTTGGTTTACTGCTTTCATCAAGGTCAATCTTAGTGGATGTTGCCATGGGAGTTTCGATAGGCTTTGCATTGTCCATGTCGAACTTTTTGAGCAAATCCTTCGTGTACTTAGCCTGATGGATAAAAGTCCCTTGTGAATCTTGTTTGATTTGCAATCCTAGGAAGAAAGTCAGTTCTCCCATCATGCTCATCTCAAATTAACTTTGCATACACTTAGCAAACTCGTTATATAGCATCTCATTAGTAGATCCAAATATGATATCATTAACATATATTTGCACTAATAATAAAGAATCAGCAGAAGATTTTATAAAAATGTTAGTATCAATTTTTCTTTTGAAAAACTGTTTCCAAGTAAAAATAGGCTAAGACATTCATACCAAGCACGAGGGGCTTGTTTGAGTCTGTATAGAGCCTTTCGTAACTTGAATATGTGGTTAGGGTGTTTGAAATCTCCAAAACTAGGGGGTTGTTTAACAAAAATATTTTCTTTGATAACTCCATTTAGAAAAGCACTTTAACATCCATTTGAAAAAGTTTAAAGTTATGAAAACTAGCAAAAGCGTAAAGCATTCGGATAGATTCAAGTCTAGCAACATGAGCATATATCTTATCATAGTCGATACCTTCCTCTGGGTTGTATCCTTGAGCTACGAGATGTGCTTTGTTATGTGTAACTGAACCATCCTCATTTAATTTATTTTGGAAAATCCATTTAGTTCCCAAACTTGATTGCGTTCAAATTGGTTGAGTTCCTCTTGCATAGCAGAAATCCAAAATTCATCAGCAAAAGCTTTATCGGTATTTTTAGGTTCTATTTGAGAAATAAAAGCAACATTGGCAATGATATCTCTATTTAAGGAACGTGTACTTACACCTTTCGATACATCACCTATTACCAAGTCCTCAGGATGATCTGTGGAGAACTTTAGTCTCCTTGGCAGACTTTCCAGATGACTTGTGTTGTTTGTATCTTCTGATGTCTTATTGGTTGCGGGTTGACTACCTTTATTGTCGCTTTCGTTTAGTGCTTGAGTGTTGTGTTCATCAAATATAATATTGATTTATTCTTCAATAGTTAATTAGGTTTTGTCGAATACTTTGAATCCTTTACTTTTGGCGGCATAACCTAGAAAAATACCTTCATCGGCCTTGAAGTCAAATTTTCCTAGATTATCTTTTGTATTAGGAATAAAATATTTGTAGCCAAAAACTTTAAAGTAACAAATTGTGGGGATTCTACCAAACCAAAGTTCATAAGGGATTTTTTTTTATATATGTCGAATAAGCACCATATTCAAAACATGACATAAAGTACTTACAGCTTCAGCCCAAAAGTATTTCGGAAGGTTATACTGATTTAACTTGACTCTAGCCATATCGCCAAGAGTTATATTCTTCCGCTCTACAACACCAATTTGTTGTGGAGTTCTAGGACAAAAAAATTAATAAGAAAAACTATTTTTATTGCAAAATCTTTTGAAATCACTATTTTTGAATTTGCCTCCATGATCACTTCGGATACGAGTAATCATGAAATCTTTTTTATTTTGAACCTTTTTGCAAAAAGTGACAAATTCAGAAAATGCTTCATTTTTATTTGCAAAAAAATAAACCCATGTGTATCTAGAAAAATTATCAACAATAACATAAGCATAAAGCTTACCGCCAAGACTGGCGGCTCTACTGGGTCCAAACAAGTCCATATGTAAGAGTTGTAGAGGTCTAGAGATACTTACAAAGTTGATTGATTTAAAGAAAGATTTAGTAGCTTTATTCTTTTTACAATCAGCATATACCATATCTTTCTTGAAATTAATCTCTGGTAAGCCTCTTACGAGTTTCTTTGTAGATAGTCTTGCAATAGTGTCCATGTTTGCGTGTCCTAGACGCATATGCCATAGCCAGCTGTCATCTTTATTGGTGTATAGACATTTTCTTACATTGTCAATGTCTTTTTCAAGATAGAAAATATATATATTGTCTTCCCTGATCCCTTCAAAGATAACCTTGTCAGTGGATCTTTCATAAATAGAATATTTGTTTTTAACGAAGTTAATACCATAACCATGGTCAGCTAGATGACTGATGCTGAGTAGCTTATGTTTTAATTTCGTTACCAGACAAACGTCTTTTATGACAGGATAGAGAGGAACACCTATATTACCATTACCAATAATGTATTCTCTGAGGTAATTGCCGAAGGATACATAACATTCTTTCTTCATCAATAGGGTTTCAAATAGGTTAGCATCACCAGTCATATGCCATGAGCAACCACTATCGAGAATCCACTTGCTTCTAGCATGAAAGGGTTGGTCCACCTACAAAATAATTTCTGGATGTAACCCTTGGTACCCATTTTCTTGAGGGTCCTACTGTATTAGTTTTTGGTACCCATGAATAAACATTCATATCTACTAACTTTCTTATTCTACAGAATCTAGATATGTCCTTTCTTACCACAGTAGTGACATATAGCTGTGTGATTGGTACTTGGTGCAGCATGATAGATATGATTGTGCGAATCAGTTCTTTGTGGCCTATGTGGATAGAATTCATGATTGTGTGGGATATTTCTTTGTGGTCTTCGTGGATATTTACAATAGAATGCATGATTATGTTTGGTTCTATGTGCAAGATGTGTTCTGAATATTTGATTACAAGAACTGTTACGCATGTAGATAGTATCATAGCTGTGAGTGTTCTTTTGTCTTGTTACGTGTCGCGTGTTAGGTTGGGTGGAGGTTTGTTTGACATATTTACCCAATCTAATCTCTAACTTTTTAGAGGTAGCATATACTTCATCATATTTAGCAGTGAGAGCATCTATTCTACGTTCAGCATTGGAGTACTTCTTCTTTTCAGATTCGAGTTCTTCCTTAAGTTTAGCGTTCTCCGCAGAGCTTTTGTCAAGGCTGGCAAGTGCCTCGTGGAGGTTAAGCTTAATACTAAAATTCTCATCTGAATCGTTTGAGGTATTATTTACTTCACTTATTAGAGATGTTAGTCTTTCTATTTTAGTTTGACATTCTTGAACATCTTTCTTAGCATGCTTGTACTTATTTCTAAGTTTCCTAAAATCATCAAGCAGATCACTAAAAGCATTACCTAGTTCATCAAAAGTAAATTATTATAAGAGTTCTTATCAGTTACCTGATCAGCTAACGTCATGAAGCATAGGCTTGCTGCTTCTCGAGGATTCTCTTCTTTGGATTTACTAGCTTCACTTTTGTGCCAAATACTAGTATTTTTATATTTTCGTGATGATGTTCTTCTGGATGAGTAATTATGGTAATTTTTTTTCTTAGGGTTGGAATATATTTCTTTATATGCCCTGTCTTTTTACAGTTGTAGCATATAGGCTCTTTATCATGGTTGTCAGTTGGCTCATTCTTTTTTGATTTCTCAAGCTTTAGAAATTTTTGAAGTTTCTGGTGGTCAGGGCAACTTCCTCATCTTGAGACTTGTTGTCGTCGGAGTTATAGTTGGTGACCTTTTTGTGATGTTCCTTAAGAGCAATCGTCTTCTCCTTGTGTCACGACCCGCACCCGGATATTCGAGCACGAGTACGTGATTACGCCCAGCCTACACCGCAGAATCGACGGTAGAACGTTGTCTGGGATATTTCTAAAATCTCAACAATATAATATGGTACATGTCAATCATCTCAACTCCAAACGGAGGAGCAATATGGTATCTCACATGAATATCTAATCTCAATAACTATACAAAATAAGGAAGAAGTAATGCACGAATGGAAAGAGCGAAGGAAAGAATAAAGGTACAGTCCATAATCTGAAATAATATACAAGATATGATCAGGTAAGACGGATTACAAGTGAGGTATGTAACCAGAATGTACACGATAGTAATAATAGCTTTGATCACATAATCAACTCCTACTCTCCCACCCCAACTAATACCGTTGGATCAAATCACGACACGCTACGAACACGAAAATATAACCACTGTCATGAGCAGTGGGTGTACACGAATATCATAACCATCGAACACGAGCGGTGGGTGTACACAAATAAGCACACTGAATACGAGCAGTATGTGAACACGAAGTAACATCAATACCCAGTATACATGATGAGATACAATGTACATGAGTACCCGCTGAATATGGTAGGGGATAACATCTCATGACGGGATCCATATAGCACCAGTCCGTAAAATCACTGTGTCAGGATCAATGTATACAATTCTAGAATATGCATATATTCAATATTATGAATTAAAAACTATCAGAGAAATATACTCGACTGACGTCCTGAGCAAGGTATGTCTCTCGATGCCCAAGCCGGTGTCTCACAACCTATATATGGTATGTTGCATCAATACAAGGTTCAATAATAAAAAATAAGTGAAGTTGATGAAGTTCTAGGTCAATACACCATTTCTAAGTCAAACCAATGAATTCTAGGTTGCAAGAGTCCAATGCTAAGTCACTAAGTTGATACGCTATGAATCTATGCTATACAAGCTACGCTAAGAATAAATAAAACACTCAAGACCCGTATCCTACGATACGCAAGTTTCTAATTATGAAAATATGGTTTTATATATGTATATAAGCCAAACATTATAATACTATATCAAAAAAATTTAATTTGGATACATTGGCCTTGCACCAATGCGTATCGCACCTAACTTGATACCCAATCTCAATACCTTGGGTATTGCCCGATACCTTAGTGATACATTGGTGATACATTGGTATCTCAAGGTGAACCAAACTCTAAATTAACTAACACATATATAAATCCCAACTAATACATATATACCTATCTCAAACTAACACTAACTCTATAAACTAATCATTATAATATATATATATGTCAAGTTAACATAGTTAGTTACTAATAATTACTTAGCTAACTAATAGGATATATATTTCTATACCAACAATGAGATACCAACTGATACAACCATTACTATTTCCAACTAATACTCTAAACTAATATACCTGGTACTTAGTAACTAATCAAATCACTAGAATACTTGGTTATGTAGATGCTAACCATCCCAACCTACTACCCAAAACGTCGATACTTAGCTAACTGACACGGACGATTGATACTGGACCAACCCCGATGCTGCCCAGTGAATTTCAAACATTGAAAGTGTTCGGGCACCGAACAGTAAACTGAAACCCATCTCTATACTAACTGAAATGCAGGAAACTACTACCTGTACAGTGAATTCATCCACTAGTACTGTGCTCAGGTAACTGCATATTGAATTCTTCCACTGCTCTTTCTTCACTGCATAGTGAACACCTGAAGTTGCTGGCTGTTGTTATTGTATGATTTTCATTGCCCGATGCTGCTGTTCCTGCTTACCCTTTAGCCTGATGCTGCTGCTCCTTCTTAAGACCGATGCTGCTGCTCCTTCTTAAGCCTTATGCCTGATGCTGCTGCTCCTTCTTAAGCCCGATGTAAGCCCCCTGATTTTTCAAGAATTTTAATTTGGATTTTTCACAATTTTCTGGAATTTTCTGGGATTGTTCTGTAATTAAAACCTAGGTATTTGGTAATTAAATTATTTTTAATTTCTGTTAAATAGTATTAAAATATTATAAAATAATATTTTATGGTGCAAAATGGAAAACTGGACATAGGATAATTTTTCGGGAATTTATTGGACTCCGAAAGCATTTTTAAAGCCCTAAAAACTATTAAATAAATAAACCAATTAAACCCTGAAATAAACCAGGTTTATTTGAAATAAACCAAACCAACCCAAACCAACCCAGACCCGGTTCACTAAACCGAACCCAGCCTTAGCGGGTCGGGTCGGATCTAAACCCGACCCGAAACCCGTAGACCCAAACAATCATTTAAACAATAATGGGTCGGGCCGGATTCAAGTTGAACCCGACCCGCGGACCCAAACCCGAAACCCAACGAACCCTAATCCTATTTCGGGTGGGAATCACTGTTCCGACCAGGCGACGGGGCGCCTATTTATTGTCCTCGATTTCCCCGCTCCGCTGCCAGATCCCCCTCTCTCTCTCATCTCGTCCGCCGCCGCCAAGCCTCGACGAACTCCCCTGAACCCTAATTCCCCCGACCTCCGCCTCGTCTGAACTCGCTGTCGACCACCTTCCTCCGCCTCTTCCAGCCCCTCGCCACTGTCTTCCCCGACCACACCCCGCCTCGACCACCACCTCCTCAACTCTCCTCCGGCTGTGCCCTAGACCTAGCCGCCCGACTTCGGTCGCCCAGCACAGCCTCCTTCATCCTCCCCCTCGCTGTCGACCTCCACGACTGCCCCATCCCCAGTCATCCACCTCTCCCTCTGACCATCTCCACCATCTTCTTACTCCTCCGTCGACGAATCTCCTCCGCCCAGCCTGCTCGACCCGCCCCTCGTCTCAGCCCCATGATCCACCAACCCAGCTACTCCGTCGACGAGCCCCCAAACCCGAGCCTCCACCTCTGCAACTCCGGCAGGCTGCTCATCCCCGAGCAACCCCGACCTAACTCCCCGTCCCCAGCCACCTACCAATTCGTCACCCAACAGAGCCCCAGACGCCTCTCCGCCTGTCGACGCAGCCCCGGCGAGCAGCCAGCTCCCCGACGAGTCTCCGACAGCACTCGAATCCTAAACCCTAGACCGGACATGGCTAAACCGACCCGGACACGGCCGACCAGGACACAACATAGCATCCCGGACACGTGAAATCTCGGTTTCATGGAGCCCTGTTCAGGTAACCCGTTCTCTCTCCTCGTGATTCCGTTTTCAATTCCGTTAGTTGTGTCGCGTAGACTGTATAACCCCCTCGATGCCCGTGAACCCGCTCGGCGTGTCGCGTCCTGTGGCGATCGCGAACCGCGATCCAAAAACAGGAAAACCAACGCCATATTTAACCCCGGAACTGAGTGTGCCCCGCCAAACGGGATGACTTGGTCGCACACGGTCTTTACCGAAACGTGCACTTCGTAGATATGGATGTGGGATTTCGCAGAAGTTGATTTGGATGTGCGTGCACACCGAAATCAACGCGTATCCGCCGACAACGTCCTGTATCCGCCTATTCTGGAATGCGCTGTAACTTTGTGTACACATATCGGATCGAGACAAAACTTACGCCATCGGACTCGTAGCAATACGCTGGTCCTGTGACCCAAGTTTGGTTCAATTCTGAGAACGTTGACAAAATCGCGTATCGTGGTCCCATCGGCTCCACTTGACGGGCGATTTTGTGATCGGCTCATCGGAACCCAATTTTGGAAGTTCCGTTGGGTTCGTATCATCGTTTTTAACTTGTTGACACTAAGTGTGATGAATTTAGAGACCTTTGACCCTGACACATTTTTTGGTGCAAAGTGGCCCACATGTGGACCCCGCTTTGACCCGAAAATGTTATTTTTGTCCCTGTGTCCAACTTGGACTTAAGGACAGGCGTTTCTAGCTATTTAATATTTTCTGAATCTAATGGTGATATTTATTTCAGCAACCGGAGGAGTACCTATAGATCACACTGAGACCAGAGCTACAGTTGGAGCCAGAACCACAAGCAAGTGTACCTTGCCAAATCTTACAGTTCTTGTTACTTATTTCCTTGACTTATATATATATATATATATATATATATCATTGTGCATGCTTGACCTAGAACGTATGACTTACTTAGCGTCCGATTAATAGTCGGGTGCCAACACCATACGCGGAGTTGTGTAACATCACCTAGAGATGGACATTCGTGCCCCTTTATATTCTCGTACTTGTCTTATCAAGTACACTATACCCAGGACACTTGACACTATTCATGAGACGGAATCTTTCTGAAATATTCATGGTGATTCTGTATAGGATACAGGTTTATGACATACACAGTTTATATGCTTAGATTTTATTCAGACTTGTTGCATTAGATATGGTTTTGCGTGACATGGACATGAGATATCATAAAACTGTGACGTGAGATTAGATTGGTTGGGGAGAGATTTACCATACATAAGGCTGATATATATATATAATAATTTAATGGAAGTACCTTAGACTCTGACACAGAGCTTTGGTACCGTACTGGCCCTTCGAGAGAATACTGCTATGGGTTTCCCCGACACAGATCCTGTAATAATATCAGCCCGAGTATGACTAAAACTCTTACTTGCATATCACTTAGCTGGTTATATAGTTTACCCTATGTATTTTATTTACTATTATACTATATTTTGGCATGTTGATTTCTGTACCTTGTTATGTCCCCTGAGGACCTGGATACCGGATTATATCCCCAGGATTAGCTGACGAGATCTATCCCGAGGTATACGGGACCAGAGCATTAGCATTAGCAGAAGAAGGTACCTACACTGGAGCAGAACCAGGATCTGAGGACGAGATTGTACCAGAGGAATTCTCCTGAGTATTGGCTTGAGATACTCATTTATTTCTGTTTCTAGTTATTTTATTTCCAGTCTATTTCATTGATGTATCAGACTTATTCTCGGATTGTTCTCCGAGACACCTTTATTGAGATTTATTAGTTTATTTCTATTTACATTTATTCTGGCATTGATCTGTGATTATCTGTTGTGGATGAGATTAGTATAGACTGGGACTTGTACCATTGGACCTATTTATTGATATATTACAGCTTAAGTATGCCACCTACCCATTCGTCACCCAGCAGAGCCCCAGACGCCTCTCCGCCAGTCGACGCAGCCCCGACGAGCAGCCACCTCCCCGACGAGTCTCCGGCAGCACTCGAATCCTAAACCCTAGACCGGATACGGCTAAACCGACCCGGACATGGCCGACCAGGACACAACATAGCATTCCAGACACGTGAAATCTCGGTTTCACGGAGCCCTGTTCAGGTAACCCATTCTCTCTCCTCGTGATTCTATTTTTGATTCCGTAAGTTGTGTCGCGTAGACTGTATAACCCCCTCGATGCCCGTGCAACCCGCTCGGCGCGTCGCGTCCTGTGGCGATCGCGAACCGCGATCCAAAAATAGGAAAACCAACGCCCTGTTTCACCCCGGAACTGAGTGCGCCCTGCCAAACGGGACGACTTGGTCGCACGCGGTCTTTACCGAAACGTGCGCGTCATTGATACGGACGTGTGGGATTTCACAGAGTTGATTTGGATGTGCGAGCACACCGGAATCAACGCGTATCCGCCGACAACGCCCTGTATCCGCCTATTCTGGAACGTGCTGTAACTTTTTGTACATACGTCGGATCGAGACAAAACTTGTGCCATCGGACTCGTGGTAATACGCTGGTCCTGTGACCCAAGTTTGGTTCGATTCTGAGAACGTTGACAAAATTGCGTATCGTAGGCCCCACCGGCTCCACTTGACGGGCGATTTTGTGATCGGCTCATCGGAACCCAATTCGGGAAGTTTCGTTGGGTTCGTATCATCGTTCCTGACTTGTTGACACTAAGTTTGACAAATTTAGAGATCTTTGACCCTGACACATTTTTTGGTGCAAAGTGGCCCACATGTGGACCCCGCTTTGACCCAGAAATGTCATTTTTGCCCCTGTGTCCAAATTGGACTTATGGATAGGCGTTTCTAGCTATTTGATATTTTCTGAATCTAATGGTGATGTTTATTTCAGCAAGCGGAGGAGTACCTACAGATCACACTGAGACCAGAGCTACAGTTGGAGCCAGAACCACAGGCAAGTGTACCTTGCCAAATCTTACAGTTCTTGTTACTTATTTCCTTGACTTATATATATATATATATATATATATATATATATATATATATATATATATATATATATATATATATATCATTGTGCATGCTTGACCTAGGACCGTGTGACTTACTTAGCGTCCGATTAATAGTCGGGTGCTAACACCGTACGCGGAGTTGTGTAACGTCACCTAGAGATGGACATTCGTGCCCCTTTACATTCTCATACTTGTCTTGTCAAGTACACTTTACCCAGGACACTTGACACTATTTATGAGACGAAATTTTCCTGAAATATTCATGGTGATTCTGTATAGGATACAGGTTTATGACATACACAGTTTACATGCTTAGATTTTATTCAGACTTGTTGCATTAGATATGGTTTTGCGTGACATGGACATGAGATATCATGAAACTGTGACATGAGATTACATCGGGTGGAAAATTTTTTACCATACATAAGCCTGATTATATATATAATAATTTAATGGAAGTGCCTTAGACTCTGACACAGAGCTTTGGTACCGTACTGGCCCTTCGAGAGAATACTGCTATGGGTTTCTCCGACACAGATCCTGTAGTAGTATCAGCCCGAGTATGACTAAAACTCTTACTTGCATATCACTTAGCTAGTTATATAGTTTACCCTATGTATTTCATTTACTATTATACTGCATTTTGGCATGTTGATTTCTGTACCTGGTTATGTCCCCTGAGGACCTGGATACCGGATTATGTTCCCAGGATTAGCTGACGAGATCTATCCCGAGGTATACGGGACCGGAGCATTAGCATTAGCAGAAGCAGGTACCTACATTGGAGCAGAACCAGGATCTGAGGACAAGATTATACCAGAGGACTTCTCCTGAGTATTGGCTTGAGATACTCATTTATTTTTGTTTCTAGTTATTTTATTTCCAGTCTATTTCATTGATGTATCAGACTTATTCTCGGATTGTTCTCCGAGACACCTTTATTGAGATTTGTTAGTTTATTTCTATTTGCATTTATTCTGGCATTGATCTGTGATTATCTGTTGTGGATGAGATTAGTATAAACTGGGACTTGTACCATTGGACCTATTTATTGATATATTACAGCTTAAGTATGCCCCGCTGGATCCATTAAATTGGGTTTGTCCATCGGTGTGTGCTGCTGGCCGTTGCCACATGTCTGGTCCCTCGGTATTTTGGGACTGGGGTGTGACATGGTTTTTGTGGTGGCCTATGCAGGTCAACGACTAAATTGTTCGGTTTCAACTTAGGGACCGAGCAAGCCTGCAATAAGAATAGGATAAGTTTTTAGGATCTCATCAACTTGCTTGAAAATGTTCTTGATATCTATATCGTATTCGAATTGAATTTTCTTGCATCATGCCTTGATTCCAGTGCGCCTCTTATAGTTTATTTTTGATGCAGAGTAATGGATTCAAGAGCAAACGACGAAACTCCAGCAAACACACCAATAGGTGCGGTAGCCACCTACGGAGAAGATGTATCACCACCCCATTTCCAAAGTCGGGCATTTTTTTTATTTTTAATTTGGTTAATTGTGCATTATTTTTAATTAATTGTATTTATATTTAATTAGTGATTGCATTATTTTTTATTATTTTTATTTTGATTGTTTTAGGATTTTGGCTAGCCTGGACCCATGTCAGACCCTAGTAGACCCATGTCCGACCCAGCCCACACTCTTGTGAGAATTATTTTAGGGCTTAGAATATTTATTTTATTTTTAGAAGGTTAGTTGGAGAGATTTGGAGCTAGTTTGAGTGCTTTTGGAACCCGAAACCCGAAACCAAGTCACATAGGGGTGTTTTGGGCATTTTGGAACATGTGGAATCCCTTTATTTTGCTCCATCCGACCCTATCCCAGCCCCCATTCCCGTGAGCAGCAGCCCCCACTCGCCTTTCTCTTCTTCTTCATCTTCTTCTTCATCTTCTTCTTCACTTCTTCTTCTCCATTTCTTTTTCTTCTTCCTTCCTTCTCCAAGTAAGTTCCTTCCTCCTATTTCTCTTCTTTCTTCTTAAATTCTCTATGGTTGTTAACCCTAACCCTACATTCTTCCCTAACCTAGGTGGGTAGAGCCTAGATTTTGTGTTGGAGCTTGGATTGGGAGCTTGGAAGCTTGGTTTGGAGGATTTGGAGCATTTTGGAGATTTTGGCTTGGGATTCCAACTCCCAAGAGGTAAAACCTAACTTTCTCCTTCCTAATTATTTTTGTGTAGTGTGATTAGTATTGTAGAACCCTCCTAGACCCTAACCCTACCCGTAGGAGAAAGTTGGAACTAGTTGGGTAGTGTTTAGAGGCTTTAACACTAGGTTTTGTGTCAATTTCGGGTGAAATCCGAATTTGGCCCAATTTTGGGTGATGCCCTAGGTTAGATGGACCTAGGTAGACGTTGTCGGGTGTCTTGAGGGTGAGTGCGTGTCTCCGTTCGGACACGGGAAGCCGCGTCGCGAAGAAACGGGCGTTTCGGGCGAATTTGGGGCTTTTCGTCGTCGCCGATTCTAAGTGCGTGTGCGTTTCTGCCACGGGCCTAGAATCGATGCGGGAGCACATTTTCTAGGATCTAGGCATCGTTTAGGATACGTGGATAAATTTTGGGCCGATTCCGAGTTCGTTTGGTGTGCGTTTCAGGAGGTTTTCGAGCCGCGCACCACGTGTTCGTCGAAATAACCGAACGGCCATTTCGACTTGGTTTCCTCGTTTCGGGCTTGTGCGCACATTGGGTTAGTATCGGGGAGTGTGTGCTAGAGTTTTCGAGTTATATTTTATATATTTATAGGCGTTGGTGAGTGTCGGGGTCGTTGGGCGTGCGTAGGTGGGACGTTGTGAGCGTTGTGTGCATCGTTGTGGTAGTATTGTGTTTGTGTATATATATATATATTTATAAATAATTGTATGTGTGTTTATGTATATATAGATATATATGTGTGGTTATGTGTTTGTGAGTGTGTTAGTGAGTACTAGTGTATGTGTGTAGGTGAGTGTGTTAGTGAGTGCTAGTGTATGTGTGTAGGTGAGTGTGTGAGTGAGTGCTTGTGTGAGTGTGAGTGAGTGTTTATAGGTATATAAAAATAAGTTTATATATATATAGATATATATGTGTATATATATATATAGATATATGGGTGTTTATATATATATATAGATATGTATATATATTTATGTGTGTGTGTTGATAGTGTTGTGAGTGTGTGTGTGTATTAGTGTGTGAGTGTGCTAGTGTGTGTGTTAGAGTGTGTAGATGAGAGTGTATATATATAGGTATTTAGTTGTTTATATATATAGTTATATGTGTATATATATATATATATATATATATATATATATATAGGATGATATGTATATATATGTAGGAGTGTGTGAGTGTGTGTTTGTAACTAGAGGGGGGGAACCAACTGGAGCAGCAGCAGCAGCATGCTGCTGCACTGTGCTGCTGCAGCAGCAGCAGCAGCAGCAGCAAGGTGAAGCTGCAGCAGCAGCAGCAAGTGCAATATGCAGCAGCAGCAGCAGCAATAACAGCATGCAGCAGCGGCAGTACGAGCTAGAGCAGCAGCAGCATTCGCCGGGAGGTAGTAGAGGGATAGTTAGATAGTTAGATAGCTATTAATTGATAACTAGTTTATAGATATATTAGATAGATAGATAGGTATCTATAGATTTGATAAATAGATAATTAATAGATAGATACATAAATAGATTAGATAGATAAATAGATAGATAACTAGGTAGTTAGATATATGGATAGATAGATAGATAGATAGTTTGATAGATTGGTGGATAGATGGTTAACTAGATATATAGATAAATAGATTCATAAATAGGTAGATAGGTATCTAGGTAAATAGGTACTATATAGATACTAGATAGTTAGATAGATAGTTAGATACATAGATAGATAATAGATGGATAGTTAGATAGATAGATAGGTAGTGGATATCTAGATATAAATAGATAGGTATATTAGATAGGTAGATACTAGATAATAGATAGTTATATATATAGATACTTAGATACATAGCTAGATAGATAGTTAGATATCTAGATCTAGATATATATATATATATGTATACGTAAGGTATGTGTAAGATAAGGTAAGGTATTGGGTATAGATATATAGGTATATGCCTATATGTATTAGATATCTATATTTTAGCCTAGATTATAGCTAGATATATATGTTTATGCATAGTTAGTTAGCTAGAGGGGTAGTCGGGTTGAGTTTAGAGCGGTATCTCAATACCTTGAGATACCGAGGTATCTCAATACCTTAAGATAACCAAGGTATTGGGTTTCGAGCGGGGTATTTGAGCAATAGCCTAGGAATAATATTTGAGTAATTTTTATATGCTTATGTGTATATATTTACGCGTGCTAGCATAGATTTTAGAGGGTATAGGCGGGGTGCGCAGCCTAGGTTGAGGTATCGGATACCGAGGGTATCCCGGTATCTCAAGGAGACGAGTTTGTGAGTTTTCTAGCCTAATGACCTCGGTTTGACCTAAAATTTCAGGAGCACCCTAGTTTGACCCAGACTTGACCGTAGTTGACTTGGTTGACCGCCAAAGTCAACTTTTGACCTAGTTTTGACCTAGAGTTGACTTGTTGGACCCAGAGTTGACTTTTTGACCCAGATTTCACCGGTTTGACCCGTTTGACCTAGAACGACCCTAGAAGCCTATTTTTAGTTATTTTATATCTGTTTAACTCATTAGAACCCTGTTTAACCTTGCTTTTCGCATTAGGTCCTTGCGACACTGGTTCGGATCGCCAGTTGCTCAGGACGTCAGGCGAGTACATTCTCTGATAGTTTTCATTATTTGATGATTATTATGATTCAGCTTCTAGTATAGTATCATCTGATTATTCTGGCACAACACGGGACACTGATTGATATTTCTGGATTCATTTACTTGCGACACGTACATTTTATGTTTCTGGCCTCTATTCTGGAATCACTACTGGCATCACTACTGGCATCACCTACAGGCATCACTCATGTTCAGGCTGGACTCATCTTGATTTGCATGTCGGGTCTTGGATCCACTTGTATTAGTCGGGGCGAGGAAATACTCGAGTAGACATGTAAATATTCCTATCTGACATCATCAGGAATCACTCCCTCTGGTCTAATCTGGAATGATAGCAGCCGCGCACCCAGTGCGCGGTGAGCCGTACTTACCCCTAGCCGTTTACATGTCGAAACAAGTATTTCAAAGACACCGAGTTCATTCTTTATAGTCTGGACTCTCATGCATTTCTTGACTTGTCTCACTTACATGTTTCTGGACTTGACTCACTACATATTTTTTATGCTGGACTCACTACACGTTCATGTGCACAGACTTACTCTTAGTGTAGATTTCTTGTATCTTGCAGTTATTACTATCTTGCTCTGATATCTATGCATCTTTACCTTTATGCACCAGTGATTTACATATTTCCTTGTTTCATACTTGCTTCACTCTTCTTGCTACTTGCTATAACTGTTTTATAGTTTTTATTATTTAAATGGAACTGCTGTTAGAGATGTACTTGCTCCAGTCCTGACTGAACATATTTTTTAGAGTATCCGGAGGATTGGTGTTCGACGTTTTATGGACCTGAGCCTGTCGATGGTGCAGACAGGGACCCTCTAGTTTAGGAGTAATTTCCGGGTTGGTAGCCGGGATCACTGGGACTTTGTTGTTGTTTTTATTAGCTTTAGCACCGGATTTGTCTCCGGTTTTGGATTGAGACCTTGCTTGTATATTATTTTGGATATTGTTGTATTATTATTTGATGTTGTGGTTGTTGTAGTAGTTGGTGATGGTTAGACTTTTTAGTTGTTAGACTCTCTGTGTTATCTTATCGTGCTTAGATTCGTGATTGAGTATATTGTGATTATCATTTGATATTGCTCCTCCGTTTGGAGTTGAGATCTTGACAGGTTTATATATTGATTGTGTGGTTGCCCTCCTTTTGGAGAGGTCATGGCCGATTTTTGTGTGAGATTATTATTTAGTTAGTTGACCTAGACAGCGTTCTACCGCCGATGCTGCGGCGTAGGCTGGACGTACCCACGATTCATGCCCGATTTTTGGGTGCGGGTCGTGACACATTTTTGGTGGCGGCCCCATGCAGGTCTCGATTCGTAATTAGTGCGATATCGTGGTGGTACAACAACTTAGTTGTACTGCTGCGAGCCTGCTGTAGGATCTAGGATCTAGGATGAGAGTGTACTCAATCACGACTAGGAACAATTCCAATCTAATTATTCTGAAATTGTTTCTTTTGAAATATTACTGTCCTTTCTTGATGATATCGTATCTTGCGCCGTATTGACTTCTTTTGATCTGTGTTCAGGATGCCTCCGAAGACACGATCCCATCGTACCGTTCCAGCAGTTGCCACTGAGAGGTCTGCTACCTCTCGTCCAGCTCGTATTCAGGCAGCTGCTATCGCTCCACTCACCACTCCTGCGGTTGAGGGAGCATCTGCTTCTCTCGGGGATCCTCTTTCACCTGTCGATCCGAGGACTACCCCAGTCGTTCCGGTAGTTCCTCCACCGCTTCCTGCTCCAGTAGATGCCGCGCAGTTGTTTGTGTTCTTCAGGGAGATGATGGACGCGCAACACCGTCAGGTGGATGTGATGAGGCTGGGCATTGAGAACGCCCACCAGGTGGCCATGACGGCAGTGGATAGGGTGGCACAGGTTCAGCCACAGGCAGATCAGATTCAGCATCCGAGGCCGGGCAGTATTATCGACTTCCAGAGGATACGGCCCAAGGAGTTCCGTGGTACAGAAGGGATCCTGTACGCGGATGACTGGATAGAGCAGATTGAGGGCATCTTCAGGCTGCCGCAGATTCCAGACAGCATGCAGATAGAGGCAGCGGGCAGTCAGATGTTCGACCTCGCTTTGACGTGGTATCGTACAGATACGAGGATTGCGGCGCCAGGGCTTACTTGGGTGGCTTTCAAGAGGCTTTTTAAGGAGAAGTTTTTCCCAGATGTGGCGCTCAGTGCTTTGGAGAGCCAGTTCGAGGCCCTCGTCCAAGGGAGCATGACAGTGGACGAGTACGCAGTGGAGTTCTGCCGTCTGGGCAGATTCGTGGATGGCTTGAGTGAGGCAGCTAAGGCGAGGAAGTTTCGCAAGGGCTTGGTTATGGCGGTCAAGTCTTTGACCAGGAGCGACCGCGAGGCGACTTTTGAGCAGATAGTAGGAGATGCTCAGAGAGCAGAGGATGACTTGCAACTCAAGTCCAAGAGAGGCAGGGATGATTCAGGCAGTGCGAGTGGCAGTGCGGGACCGGCTAAGCGTCCCTATGTGCAGAAGGCAGCGCAACAGGGTCAGGATCAGAGGGTGCCCACTTGTGCCTACTGCAGGAAGGCAGGACACACCTAGGATATTTGTAGGAGGAGGCTGAAGGTGTGTTTATTCTGTGGATCCGCTGCTCACCAGATGCGAGATTGCCCTACTGCACCTCCATTGGGTGGAGCACAGGATCAGAGAGTTGGAGCTAGGCCATCTGTGGCACAGCATCATGCCCCACACCAGCAGAGGGATACACCCCAGCAGGGCAGGGCTTATGCGTTGACGGTCGAGGAGGCCGATGCTACGGATGTCGGGTTAGCAGGTGTAGCGTCCCGCTTCGCGTCGACGCTATGTACAAGTGAGATAGCCTTGCTTGCTCCAACGGAAGTCTTCTCGGAGAGTTCCCGACCGATTAATCAAGGTGAGTGGGCAGAACTACATTCTCTGATTCTTGCACGACTTAATAATGAATCTGAGTTTTAAATGCTTATTTGCTTAAGAAGAAATATTTTCATAAGAAAATGATAGAACCGACTCAGCATGCTAACAAGAGAACTCACATAGCTTGTCACTGAAACGAATATGCTGTCTAGCTAAGAGAATATGTATGCTTGTCCGAAATGAAATAGAACACTTGCTATGCTAAGAAGATAGAACTGCATGTTTTACTTGATGTGATAATAGACCCGTGCCATGCTAGTCTCAACTAAAAGATCGTTTATATGTTTGCTTGTCATCGTGTTTATATGGCTTGTCTTGAATGCTTGTTTCGATGTGAGAGTAAATGCTTGTCATGTGTGTGCTAGACTAGTAGCCCACCTGAGGTCCGGTCCTACGGGATCTTGGGGGTGCGGCTATTAGGAATGTGATACGATGGTTTAAATGTGCTTGTCATATTGTGTGCTATTGTGATAGAGACAAGAGACATGTGGGTGCTTACGGTGGATGGGGGACAAACGATATGTGGGAGACCGATAACGCGCCCTGAGCTCGGGGCATGGATATTGGAAGGAAGGATGGTGATGCGATGGGATGAGACTAATAGTGCGCCCTGAGGATCGGTCCTTCGGGATCTTGGAGGGCGTGGCTATTAGAGGGAGGCGGTGCTTCTGTTGAGAAGAGTCGAGTCTTCATTAGAGAAGTGTATGGAGATAAGCTGTATTCAGGTCGTTAGGGAGCATGCTAGGCTAGCCTTCTTGTATACCTAACTGTTTGATGCAGAGACGGACAGGGAACTAAAGAACGGTAAAACATATATGTTTATGCAATTGTTGCTAACTTGTATGTCTGCTGCAGGGATAACCGTTCGGCCATGGGTAAGAAATATCAGTTTATACATAAGCCTGCTTATTCATTTTGTCTGCATCGTAGAGACCACCTGTTAGCGTTTCATGCATTGCATTCGGTCGGACAATGGCTATTAGTGCAGAGCTGAACCTTGGCTACGGCTGCTTCGGCAGTAATGTGCAACCATGAGTCACAGCTGCTAATAACATCAGATAAAGGAGTCATTGGTTAGCTGGATTACCGCTACCGATCCTGAGTTACTCGGGGACCGACTTCTGATTGATAGTTAACTTGTGTGCTAGATTGAATGATAGTCCCTAAACGCTGCCTGTCCCTAGAATTCGTGCATATAGTTCACCGAACACGCTGCGCACACCCGAACAGGATTCCTCGCGCTTGAATTGGTTGCCTCGATTGATTGGTTGTTTGATTATATTTTCAAAGAATGTTTCCAAACAATGTAATATGACTCTGCTAGGACTGCATGTAAAGAACCTAAGTAAAACTAGCAAGACTACTAGTAATGCAATGTTTTGCCACATGATTACTTAGTGTGGGTTTCAGGGGGTGTAGCTTCTGTTCAGTTATTTTATCTCACCAGTACTTGTATAAAGTGCTGACCCCCCAACAGTTGCTTGTTCTCAGGTGCTCGTTCGTCTGAGGAAGCGATAGCCGTGCCTCATCCCAAGGAGCCAGAAATCTGGAGTCGATGCCTGGAGCCGCATCGAGTTGTGCCTGCTTTGAGCTGCTTTTGTATAAAGGGACATAATGTATGGAACGGTGTTATTGTAATCGTGAGAAGAGTGCTTGAGCGATGAAATCTCGGCCACGTGCCGCTTGTAACACTTTCGATTATCAATAAAAGAGACTATTTTTCATATGCCATTGAGTTCTTCACTTTTCTGCAATGTTATGTGTCGCTGCTTCAGTATAGAATAGCTTACTTGCCCTTGTATCAAAGCTTTGGCCTTGTGCAAGCGCACTTTAGGCTTGCACGGTATCACATCCCGATGAGAACGATTGTCCTGCGGGAGAGCTGTAACGTGGTGATTCACGTTCAGCGGGGACGATCGAGCTCGCGGGAGATTGGGGCGTGACATAATGGTATCAGAGCGACTCGATTCTTTGCCCATTCCGTTGCTTCCAACTCTGAGATGTGCCTGATGTGTGATGCAATGCACGTTCCATACAATGAGTCCGTAAATATTCTCAAAAGTGCCGACAAAAGTTTTCTGGATTTATTTTCATTGCTTGAGATGTGATTTGTAGATTTCAGGATTACTAGAGTTTTGATTTGTGATGGTGAGGGATGAGGACTATCGCTGCTTTGTGATTTCGTGAGTTTCTCCTTGAGTTTCGAGGACGAAACTCTTTATTGGTGGGTAAGTATGTAGCGTCCCGCTTCGCGTCGACGCTATGTACAAGTGGGATGGCCTTGCTTGCTTCAACGAAAGTCTTCTCGGAGAGTTCTCGACCGATTAATCAAGGTGAGTGGGCAGAACTGCATTCTCTGATTCTTGTACGACTTAATAATGAATCTGAGTTTTAAATGCTTATTTGCTTAAGAAGAAATGTTTTCATAAGAAAATAATAGAACCGACTCAGCATGCTAACAAGAGAACTCACATAGCTTGTCACTGAAATGAATATGCTGCCTAGCTAAGAGAATATGTATGCTTGTCCGAAATGAAATAGAATACTTGCTATGCTAAGAAGATAGAACTGCATGTTTTACTTGATGTGATAATAGACCCGTGCCATGCTAGTCTCAACTAAAAGATCGTTTATATGTTTGCTTGTCATCGTGTTTATATGGCTTGTCTTGAATGCTTGTTTCGATGTGAGAGTAAATGCTTGTCATGTGTGTGCTAGACTAGTAGCCCACCTGAGGTCCGGTCCTACGGGATCTTGGGGGTGCGGCTATTAGGAATGTGATACGATGGTTTAAATATGCTTGTCATGTTGAGTGCTATTGTGATAGAGACAAGAGACATGTGGGTGCTTGCGGTGGATGGGGGACAAACGATATGTGGGAGACCGATAACGCGCCCTGAGCTCGGGGCGTGGATATTGGAAGGGAGGATGGTGATGCGATGGGGTGAGACTAATAGTGCGCCCTGAGGATCGGTCCTTCGGGATCTTGGGGGGCATGGCTATTAGAGGGAGGCGGTGCTTCTGTTGAGAAGAGTCGAGTCTGCATTAGAGAAGTGTATGGAGATAAGCTGCATTCAGGTCGTTAGGGAGCATGCTAGGCTAGCCTTCTTGTATACCTAACTGTTTGATGCAGAGACGGACAGGAAACTAAAGAACGGTAAAACATATATGTTTATGCAATTGTTGCTAACTTGTATGTCTGCTGCAGGGATAACCGTTCGACCATGGGTAAGAAATATCAGTTTATACATAAGCCTGCTTATTCATTTTGTCTGCATCGTAGAGACCACCTGTTAGCGTTTCATGCATTGCATTCGGTCGGACAATGGCTATTAGTGCAGAGCTGAACCTTGGCTACGGCTGCTTCGGCAGTAATGTGCAACCATGAGTCACAGCTGCTAATAACATCAGATAAAGGAGTCATTGGTTAGCTGGATTACCGCTACCGATCCTGAGTTACTCGGGGACCGACTTCTGATTGATAGTTAACTTGTGTGCTAGATTGAATGATAGTCCCTAAACGCTGCCTGTCCCTAGAATCCGTGCATATAGTTCACCGAACACGCTGCGCACACCCGAACAGGATTCCTCGCGCTTGAATTGGTTGCCTCGATTGATTGGTTGTTTGATTATGTTTTCAAAGAATGTTTCCAAACAATGTAATATGACTCTGCTAGGACTGCATGTAAAGAACCTAAGTAAAACTAGCAAGACTATTAGTAATGCAATGTTTTGCCACATGATTACTTAGTGTGGGTTTCATGGGGTGTAGCTTCTTTTCAGTTGTTTTATCTCACCAGTACTTGTATAAAGTGCTGACCCCCCAACAGTTGCTTGTTCTCTGGTGCTCGTTCGTCTGAGGAAGCGATAGCCGTGCCTCATCCCAAGGAGCCGGAAATCTGGAGTCGATGCCTGGAGCCGCATTGAGTTGTGCCTGCTTTGAGCTGCTTTTGTATAAAGGGACATAATGTATGGAACGGTGTTATTGTAATCGTGAGAAGAGTGCTTGAGCGATAAAATCTCGGCCACGTGCCGCTTGTAACACTTTCGATTATCAATAAAAGAGACTATTTTTCATATGCCATTGAGTTCTTCACTTTTCTGCAATGTTATGTGCCGCTGCTTCAGTATAGAATAGCTTACTTGCCCTTGTATCAAAGCTTTGGCCTTGTGCAAGCGCACTTTAAGCTTGTATGGCATCACGTCCCGATGAGAACGATTGTCCTGCGGGAGAGCTGTAACGTGGTGATTCACGTTCAGCGGGGACGATCGAGCTCGCGGGAGATTGGGGCGTGACAGCAGGTCTGTCTCTTGTTTCTTCTTCCTGTCCTTTTCCATCCCTGTGGTGTGCTTCATTAGTACCTGTTAGATTTTTCTTTGTGCTGTGGTAGATAGTGTAGTGACCCCGATTGAGACTGTAATAACACGACCAGTAGGACCCTGATCTTGTATGTTATTTTGGTAGAATTTCTTGACTGTGATTGTTGGGGGTTTGACCTAGAGAGAGTGTGATTGACTTTAAATTTCGAGGACGAAATTTTCTAAGGAGGATAGGCTTGTCACCACCCCATTTCCAAAGTCGGGCATTTTTTATTTATTTTTAATTTGGTTAATTGTGCATTATTTTTAATTAATTGTATTTATATTTAATTAGTGATTGCATTATTTATTATTATTTTTATTTTGATTATTTTAGGATTTTGGCTAGCCTGGACCCATGTCAGACCCTAGTGGACCCATGTCCGACCCAGCCCACACCCTTGTGAGAATTATTTTGGGGCTTAGAATATTTATTTTATTTTTAGAAGGTTAGTTGGAGAGATTTGGAGCTAGTTTGAGTGCTTTTGGAACCCGAAACCCGAAACCAAGTCACGTAGGGGCGTTTTGGGCATTTTGGAACATGTGGAATCCCTTTATTTTGCTCCATCCGACCCTATCCCAGCCCCCATTCCCGTGAGCAGCAGCCCCCACTCCCCTTTCTCTTCTTCTTCATCTTCTTCTTCACTTCTTCTTCTCCATTTCTTTTTCTTCTTCCTTCCTTCTCCAAGTAAGTTTCTTCCTCCTATTTCTCTTCTTTCTTCTTCTATTCTCCATGGTTGTTAACCCTAACCCTATATTCTTCCCTAACCTAGGTGGATAGAGCCTAAATTTTGTGTTGGAGCTTGGATTGGGAGCTTGGAAGCTTGGTTTGGAGGATTTGGAGCATTTTGGAGATTTTGGCTTGGGATTCCAACTCCCAAGAGGTAAAACCTAACTTTCCCCTTCCTAATTATTTTTGTGTAGTGTGATTAGTATTGTAGAACCCTCCTAGACCCTAACCCTACCCGTAGGAGGAAGTTGGAACTAGTTGGGTAGTGTTTAGAGACTTTAACACTAGGTTTTGTGTCAATTTCGGGTAAAATCCGACTTTGGCCCAATTTTGGGTGATGCCCTAGGTTAGATGGACCTAGGTAGACGTTGTCGGGTGTCTTGAGGGTGAGTGCGTGTCTCCGTTCGGACACGGGAAGCCGCGTCGCGGAGAAATGGGCGTTTTGGGCAAATTTGGGACTTTTCGTCGTCGTCGATTCTAAGTGCGTGTGCGTTTCCGCCACGGGCCTAGAATCGACGCGGGAGCGCATTTTCTAGGATCTAGGCATCGTTTAGGACACGTGGGTAAATTTTGGGCCGATTCCGAGTTCGTTTGGTGTGCGTTTCAGGAGGTTTTCCGAGCCGCGCACCACGTGTTCGTCGAAATGACCGAACGGCCATTTCGACTTGGTTTCCTCGTTTCGGGCTTGTGCGCGCGTTGGGTTAGTATCGGGGAGTGTGTGCTAGAGTTTTCGAGTTATATTTTATATATTTATAGGCGTTGGTGAGTGTCGGGGTCGTTGAGCGTGCGTAGGTGGGGCGTTGTGAGCGTTGTGTGCATCGTTGTGGTAGTGTTGTGTTTGTGTATATATATATATATATATTTATGTATAATTGTATGTGTGTTTATGTTTATATAGATATATATGTGTGGTTATGTGTTTGTGAGTGTGTTAGTGAGTGCTAGTGTATGTGTGTAGGTGAGTGTGTTAGTGAGTGCTAGTGTATGTGTGTAGGTGAGTGTGTGAGTGAGTGCTTGTGTGAGTGTGAGTGAGTGTTTATAGGTATATAAAAATAAGTTTATATATATATAGATATATATGTGTGTATATATATATAGATATATGGATGTTTATATATATATATATAGATATGTATATATATTTATGTGTGTGTGTTGATAGTGTTGTGAGTGTGTGTGTGTATTAGTGTGTGAGTGTGCTAGTGTGTGTGTTAGAGTGTGTAGATGAGAGTGTATATATATAGGTATTTAGTTGTTTATATATATAGTTATATGTGTATATATATATATATATATATATATATATATATATATATATAGGATGATATGTATATATATATAGGAGTGTGTGAGTGTGTGTTTGTAGCTAGAGGGGGGGGGGGGAACCAACTGGAGCAGCAGCAGCAGCAGCAGCAGCAGCAGCAAGGTGAAGCTGCAGCAGCAGCAGCAAGTGCAATATGCAGCAGCAGCAGCAGCAATAACAGCATGCAGCAGCGGCAGTACGAGCTAGAGCAGCAGCAGCATTCGCCGGGAGGTAGTAGAGGGATAGTTAGATAGTTAGATAGCTATTAATTGATAACTAGTTTATAGATATATTAGATAGATAGATAGGTATCTATAGATTTGATAAATAGATAATTAATAGATAGATACATAAATAGATTAGATAGATAAATAGATAGATAACTAGGTAGTTAGATATATGGATAGATAGATAGATAGATAGATAGTTTGATAGATTGGTGGATAGATGGTTAACTAGATATATAGATAAATAGATTCATAAATAGGTAGATAGGTATCTAGGTAAATAGGTACTATATAGATACTAGATAGTTAGATAGATAGTTAGATACATAGATAGATAATAGATGGATAGTTAGATAGATAGATAGGTAGTGGATATCTAGATATAAATAGATAGGTATATTAGATAGGTAGATACTAGATAATAGATAGTTATATATATAGATACTTAGATACATAGCTAGATAGATAGTTAGATATCTAGATCTAGATATATATATATATGTATACGTAAGGTATGTGTAAGATAAGGTAAGGTATTGGGTATAGATATATAGGTATATGCCTATATGTATTAGATATCTATATTTTAGCCTAGATTATAGCTAGATATATATGTTTATGCATAGTTAGTTAGCTAGAGGGGTAGTCGGGTTGAGTTTAGAGCGGTATCTCAATACCTTGAGATACCGAGGTATCTCAATACCTTAAGATAACCAAGGTATTGGGTTTCGAGCGGGGTATTTGAGCAATAGCCTAGGAATAATATTTGAGTGATTTTTATATGCTTATGTGTATATATTTACGCGTGCTAGCATAGATTTTAGAGGGTATAGGCGGGGTGCGCAGCCTAGGTTGAGGTATCGGATACCGAGGGTATCCCGGTATCTCAAGGAGGCGAGTTTGTGAGTTTTCTAGCCTAATGACCTCGGTTTGACCTAGAATTTCAGGAGCACCCTAGTTTGACCCAGACTTGACCGTAGTTGACTCGGTTGACCGCCAAAGTCAACTTTTGACCTAGTTTTGACCTAGAGTTGACTTTTTGGACCCATAGTTGACTTTTTGACCCAGATTTCACCGGTTTGACCCGTTTGACCTAGAACGACCCTAGAAGCCTATTTTTAGTTATTTTATATCTGTTTAACTCATTTGAACCCTGTTTAACCTTGCTTTTCGTATTAGGTCCTTGCGACACCGGTTCGGATCGCCAGTTGCTCAGGACGTCAGGCGAGTACATTCTCTGATAGTTTTTATTATTTGATGATTATTATGATTCAGCTTCTAGTATAGTATCATCTGATTATTCTAGCACAACACGGGACACTGATTGATATTTCTGGATTCATTTACTTGCGATACGTACATTTCATGTTTCTGGCCTCTATTCTGGAATCACTACTGGCATCACTACTGGCATCACCTACAGGCATCACTCATGTTCAGGCTGGACTCATCTTGATTTGCGTGTCGGGTCTTGGATCCATTTGTATTAGTCGGGGCGGGGAAATACTCGAGTAGACATGTAAACATTCCTATCTGGCATCATCAGGAATCACTCTCTCTGGTCTAATCTGGAATGATAGCAGCCGCGCACCCAGTGCGCGGTGAGCCGTACTTACCCCTAGCCGTTTACATGTCGAAACAAGTATTTCAAAGACACCGAGTTCATTCTTTATAGTCTGGACTCTCATGCATTTCTTGACTTGTCTCACTTACATGTTTCTGGACTTGACTCACTACATATTTTTCATGCTTGACTCACTACACGTTCATGTGCACAGACTTACTCTTAGTGTAGATTTCTTGTATCTTGCAGTTATTACTATCTTGCTCTGATATCCATGCATCTTTACCTTTATGCACCAGTAATTTATATATTTCCTTGTTTCATACTTGCTTCATTCTTCTTGCTACTTGCTATAACTGTTTTATAGTTTTTATCATTTAAATGGAACTGCTGTTAGAGATGTACTTGCTCCAGTCCTGACTGGACATATTTTTCAGAGTATCCGGAGGATTGGTGTCCGACGTTTTATGGACCTGAGCCTGTCGATGGTGCAGACAGGGACCCTCTAGTTTAGGAGTAATTTCCGGGTTGGTAGCCGGGATCACTGGGACTTTGTTGTTGTTTTTATTAGCTTTAGCACCGGATTTGTCTCCGGTTTTGGATTGAGACCTTGCTTGTATATTATTTTGGATATTGTTGTATTATTATTTGATGTTGTGGTTGTTGTAGTAGTTGGTGATGGTTACACTTTTTAGTTGTTAGACTCTCTGTATTATCTTATCGTGCTTAGATTCGTGATTGAGTATATTGTGATTATCATTTGATATTGCTCCTCCGTTTGGAGTTGAGATCTTGACAGGTTTATATATTGATTGTGTGGTTGCCCTCCTTTTGGAGAGGTCATGGCCGATTTTTGTGTGAGATTATTATTTAGTTAGTTGACCTAGACAGCGTTCTACCGCCGATGCTGCGGCGTAGGCTGGACGTACCCACGACTCATGCCCGATTTTCGGGTGCGGGTCGTGACAAGATGAAGTGGTACCATTGAGTGGAGATCCCTCTACTTACCAAGGCAGCCAAGCAGATCAGCATGCTTCTAGATTTCGGCGTGATGACATCCCACCGCCTCCGCAGTTCATTCCACCAATGCCTGTATTCGTTCCACCAATGCCTGTATATATATATATAGACATATACACACAGTTATTATATATATATAGATACTCCTATTACATATACATACAGACACACACTATACGTAAAACCAAAAATACACTAATCCATAAACTATATACCATATAAAGAGCTTACAATTACATAACTATACATGCATGTATAATAAAATGAACCAAACAACAAATACATGGAGCTCATCACACCTGTATCACAATTTTCTATGATACGCTCACGGTACGGCCTCAATACACAACCAAACGTATCCCTGAGGACACAAACAAGTTAAACACATAAATTATGAATAATACGTATAGTAATTAGAGTGTCTACACGTCCGTGTCACAAGGTGATATGCACAAGGCCCCGTGTCAGAGGAAAATCCCCAAAATCAACCGTTTCGTCAAATTGACGAGATACGGCCCACACGTATCCAATTGTGGACATGACACTAGATACAAAAAAGCAATCAAGTGTCAATTAGATCTATTAGATCTAATGACAAGCACTACATGTGCTAATCTCGGAATTCCCCCAAAATTGGCACCAAAATGGACATAACTTCCACCGTAGGTCTCCGATTGTCCCAAAACCAAATCCTATGGGTAGCCTATGCATGTAGGTTGGTTTCTCATGGTAAAATCTCAGATCTAGAGTCTATTAGAAGGAGAAAACTGAATTTTACCTATTGGGAGATGCATTCCCAATGAAAAGTCCCCAATTGCCAAGTAGCTCCTCTCTTTGTAGATCTTGGCCTTCTCCTCCTTGCTCCTTGCTTCCTTCTTGTAGATCATTGGTGTAGAAATCTCAATAAAGAATTTGGAAAGAGATTGGTAAAGAATTGGTGGAGAATTAATGAGGAATTGGAGGGAATTTGGAGAGGGAAGAATGTAGATCTAGAATTTGGAAAATTGGAATGAATGGAATAATTTTCTCTCTCCTCCAAGAGGTGGCCGGCCTATATACATCCCCCTAGCAATGTGAAATGACACAAATACCCCTTGGGGCCTCTCATGAAGAAATTAATTAGGGATGGAAGATTCTAGTCTAATGGTTTTACTAATTAAATTAGCCTCCTAATCCATGGGCCTAATTCATGGGCTCAAATTAGACTAATCTAAATATTTGGTTCATGCATTTTAAATAATTGGGTTAGGTCTACTACACAAGTACAAAATAATTCTACAACTAATAACAATTAAATAATACACTAAATAATTAAATTATGCAATGTTCAATTATTAATTATAAATAAACCTAAAATAATTATACCCATTGATAATTAGCAAACTACCCTTGGATGAAAATGTGAGGGTGACACCTTGGGAGTGGGTTCTTCAAATTCTTTGAGATCCAGCTTGTTAGTCATCAGCTTGTCCATGAGTGTCTCGAGGGTCATCGTGGTAAGATCATTCCCTTCTATGATTGCATCGGCCTTGGGATTCTAATTCTTGGTGAGTTCCCTGAGTACCTTGCGAATCTTCTCATGATTGTTGTACTCCTTGCCAAGTGATAATAGAGGGTTGACGATATCGAGGAATCTCGTAAAAATTTGAGTGATTGTCTTATTTTGCTTCATCTTGAATACTTCATACTCTTGTGTTAGATGACTTATTTTTGATCCCTTCACTTGGGAGGTTCCTTTATGAGTGACCTCAAGAAGTTTTCATACATCGTGCAAAATTTCTCAAGTGGAGACCATATTAAATTTAATTCTGTCTACAGCACAAAATAGAGCGTTAATAGCTTTAGCATCAAGACTAGCTTATTTCTTTTCGGTATCTGTGTACTTATCATGAGACTTCTCTACAAGGTTACCATCTATGACTATTCTAGGTGGATTCTTGTATTCCTCTACTACTACAGACCAAAGGTCAAAATTAAGTGACTTTAGGTAGAAGCTCATACGTGTCTTCCAGTATATGTAGTTAGTACCATCAAATAAGGATGGCCTATTTGTGGATAAGCCTTCACCCTTATTGGTGTGGATAGATCTAACAGTTGCCATAAGTCTCTTACGATGTTAAGCCAAATATCAAGAGAACTAGCTCTGATACCAATTGAAGGACCGTGAGACAACTCTAGAGGGGGTGAATAGAGTGCAGCAGAATAATCTATCCAATTTAAGATTATCACAATGAAGGTAGTTGCTAACTAACAGTACATATAGAGACAGTAAAGTAAAGCAGTAAAGTAGAGAGAGAAAGCAAACACAAATACCAAGATATATACTGGTTTCCCTCTGAGAGGACTAGTCCAGTCCCTATAACTCAAGCTCAGAGTTTTATCCACTATAATAACCAATAGCGAATCACAAGCTTTGATCTGAAGGCTTGCCACTTCTTTACAACACGAGTTTTGATCCTAAGTCTCGCAACTCCATAGCTTGGAGAGAGAGAGTAATTGATAGAATAAAGCTCTTTACAACTCTGAAGACTTCTAGACCGAGATCGCACTTGGTACTAGGAAGGCTAGGGAGTTGGAAAGTTAAGGTTTTAGAGGTTTTCTCACAATAGGATAGAAGACTAAAGAATGCTTGAGTGAGTAAGAATTAAGAATTTTAATCCTATTTATAGGGTGTAGGCAAACAGAGTTCGGCCAAAATTCGGATAGGGTTTAATTGAAATTTCTAACCGTTAGACCAAGAAATCAGGAGCTTAGTGGACTGGTTGATTTCATACCAAAAGGGTAACCGAGTTCGGTCCGAGTTTGACACGAGTTCGTCCCGAGTTCGGTCTCTAAGTATGGTAGACTTTGTAAATAAATATGGCCTGATTGGTGGATAGGTTCTTTGGTTCATTTTAGTAGACTAGGTATCTGGGTATAGGTATTTAGGTTTTGCCAGTGCGACTCAGCTTACATCATTCATAGACTCAAATAAATAAAAGATTATATTTAAATAGACAAAATATAGACGATATGTAATAGCAGTATTGAGACTTCAGATCACGACATATCAATGCATGGTTTAGTTAACTATTAAAATTAAGTTGACTGAGATCGGATGGGCTAATATAGGACAATATTGGCTAGCCAGTCAGGATGTTGCTCCTCTCGAATGAAGCCACATGTTATTTATTTCTTGACTTCTACCTCGATTGCATCCATCATATCCGAACGGAATTGCCTATGTTGTGGTTTAGCAATATGAAGAATATTGAGATTGTGTATGGCTATTTGAGGATCTAGCCCAGACATATCCTCGTAATACCAGGAGATGAAATTAATAATATCTTTTATTAGACGATCTAAAGCTTGTTTATCCTCTTAAAGAAGACTCTTGCTGTCGAAGATTGGTCCTGGGAAAGATTCTTCTCCTACGTTAATTTGGACAACTTTATCCTATGTAGGTTGTTCACGTTCCCAAACTGAAGTTTTCATTGAGTATCCATCTGTTGTGCCCATGGATCATTCTCGAATGGTTCTGAGATTTCATCGTCTTCATCATCTGGGCAAGTTGACACCATATTCACAGGCAAGACATGTTTGAATACGTCACACATGGTTTTATTAGAATCCCATAATGATGAGTCAAAAAAATGAGAATGCATCTCTTCTTCCGATTCGGAACTTTCAGGAGTTGTTGACGGTGTGACATACCCTAAACCATAACCATTTCGCTGATAGTATATTTCAGGTTTGTCTTTTGGAGAGAAGTGACGTATAGGAGTCCGTCTGCCTTTTTCATAATTAAGCCCTAGACCAAACTTCAAGTTATAGCACATCCCTTGTATAATGTTTTTTTTTGACTGGCTATAACGATAGAGTTATATTTTTCTGCTATCTTCGTCATAATCGTTAGTCTATGTGGCTTTTTTTTAGCCTTGCCAAAAAGTATCTGACTTTGCTTGTCTTATTTTGCTGGGACTATGAAGTGTGCCTCCTGATATGTTCCATATGATGAACCATATTAAAATGGAGATGTTACGGGTATGGATAGATGTTCATAAATATGAAGATCTTATAAGAATTTTTTAACAAATGGATCAACACCAATGTAGTACGAATGAGTGTCTTCTTTATTCATAGAATAAAAGATCTCTTCTTGCTCCACATAAGCCTTAACAGGAGGCTTGGTAAGATTGATATCTATGGGTTGATCTACAGATGTTGATTGCTTATTATGATGGAAGTCGATAACAAGTGGTTCATTCTCCGGTATCGGTTGTTCATTGCATCGAAGGTTAATGACCAATGGAGATAACTTTTAGAAAGATTTATCACCTATGGCTCTCCGGCTTTTACCTTACGCATCGACTTACGCAGATTGATGATAATATGCTCCAAAGGAATTGGACCAGTAGTACATCCTTTGACTCGGATCATCAGAGGTTCTCCTTTTAAGGTATTCCTAGCTTCATCATCAGTTTGATTAGCCTCTTCTTTTATGTACTTCGGTGTATAGACTACTGAGTCAGAGAAATAGGATTTTACACCTTTGAATAGGTTGAGGTCAACTACCTCTGTTCTGATCTCTCTCTGATTGTCCACTTATTTGAAGCATTGGTGCAGGGTAAAAGGTAAATTTTTATGCTCATGTATCCATAGTCGTCCCAGCAAGATGTTATAGGATACATCAGAGTCAATCACATAACACGTGAATTCAATACACAGATCGCCTATCTGAATTTCAGGTGTAGCTTCCCTATCGGTTTATTTCTTCCAGCATTGAAGCATAGAATGGTAGTGATAGTGGCAGATAGGTTGTGCATCAGTTTCTTCAAACCTTTCAATCGGCTTTTAGGAATGACGCTAAGAAAAGAATTGGGGTCGATATGAATCTGGTTTACCTTGATAGATCCGATGTAACCGGTATAATACAGAGGCATGTCATGCCGGTTATCCTTGAGCAGCAAGTCATCTTGCGTGAAAGTGATATTAGGAATCTTCTCAATCACATTGTGACACGGAGGGCACGCTAATGACTCTTCATCGGGAGTCTAGAGATGAGCTAAGCATAATTCTGAATGTATCAGAGATTCAATCAAAGCGTCACGAGTCTCCTTTGTCAGACAAAGTAACTCAAAAATGGAAAGTCGGGCTGGAGTATTGGCCAGTTGTGCCAATATGTCAAAATTATAGGGCTTTTCGAGTCCCTGAGGTGCGTTCTTCTTCATGGATTTGTTGAAGCGCACTTCTTTCTGCTTTCCTTTCTCTGTCGCAATAGGCTTCGAATGACCAAGTTCAGTTGTGACCAGAGCAACAGGAATTGACGAAGTAGGAAGTGTGTCAGGAACATCTTCCGGGACAGACCAGTAATTTTTATGATAATTATTTTTAAACCAGGTACAAGTCATGGCTTTTTCTTCGAACATCGGAAAAATAAGCAACATGTTACATGTCTTGATTTTCATCTTGGCAAGCCTCTTCTTGGAGCGAGTTTGTGTGCTAGTCTTATCATAAACCAATCCACTACAGGATTTACTAGACTGCCCTTGGAGTTGTGGAGGACAACCTCGTCCCTTGCCAAAGTTCAAAACTTTAGTTTTCTGGAAATCATACCCCATATTTTGCATCAAGCATACAGATTATTGGTTGTATCAATGAAACTAGGGTTGCTCTTCCTTGGCAACACTAGTTGAGGTTGATGCTTTAGTTGTTGTAAGTGGGAGAGGAGGGTGGCCCCCATTTCACTTTTCCAGCCCAAGAAAAAACTCCTGCTGCTACCATAGTAGCTGGCCGACGTAAAGACGGAGACTACAAGAAGCAAAGCTTTATAAACTCGACAAGTGGCTTATAGAATGTCGACTACTTCATGAAGGGGGGAAGCGAAGCTTAGCAATCTTTAGTTGGTCGACTACTACATAAGCTGCTTGTAGAGAAAGCTCGAAGAGCTTCCCCTCATTCGTTGCTAAGCAAGGTCCCAGGTCTCCGAGTCAGCCCGATGTGTTCAGGGACTCCTTCGTGCACAACAAAGATTTGTTGTGTCCTAAACAAAGGGGTATTGCTCGTCTTTCCCTTCTGCTGGTGGGACATGCTATGCTTGCGAGTAGACCTTGGTGGGGATATGTTCAGATTTTCAAATATGATCTCTAGAAGTATGTTTTCTCGAGGTTGATCTCGATCCCTGTCTGAGTGATGATCCGAAGAAATCATATTGCATGTTTTACTTTTCTGGTTTTTTTTTTTGGACTTTGAATTATAAGATGCTACTCCCTGATCCCAATCTAGCAGTAAGTCGGGATGGATCCACATACTTTTATCATGATTTGTGGTAAGGGGCACTAATCCCACTATTTGACTTCGAGCGGGCATGAGATTTACCACTTCCATTGTAGCCCAAGGTATTGGAATGATGCCGTTTGGGAATTCTTGTGCTGGAAAGTAACCAAATTAAAGAAACACCATATTGGCAGTAATTTTCTTGTCATCATTTTGACGAGTGATACATTTAGCATCTATCAACTATTGTATCTTCTTTTTCAAGAAATAATAAGCTTTGGTAGGGTGATCTACATATCGGTGGTACAATCAATACTTTGGGTCATCTATTTTACCGAACTCATCTGGTCGCTTGATGTCAGGCAACTACAACATGTTGCTTTTTATCAGACAGTCAAAAATTCTGTAGATATCGCTCTCGTTAAAGGAGTATTCTTCCTTAGTTCTGGAAGACTCCAGAGATTTTTGTGCTGGAGTAGAGGTGGGTCGCTTTCACAAGTTTATTGCTAAGGTCTCATTTCCTTTGTTGTTACGATTATTCGCATTATTTTTGTTGTTGGAGGGGCGCTTCCCTTTATCTTCTGTATTGGGCATTTGTAATCCCAAATTACGTACCATATTCGCGCTACCTTCAGCGGCTTTGGCTCCTATGATGAATGTCGTCCATTCTTAAAACTGGATTGGATCCGTCGAGAGCCCTACTATAACCAGTAGGTTCTTTTTGAAATTATCAATAAATACGGAGTTCAGAATACTGGGCAACTTCAGAGTTGCTTGCCTAAAATGCTCTATGAATTCATGAGAGGATTCCTTCTCTTTTTGCTTGATGTCGATGAGAGACGACATAGTCATGTCCATGCCTCCCTCGTAGAATCGTGAAAGGAGAAGGCATTTTATGTCATCGAACGAGGATATGTAGTTATCAAGCAGACTGCGATATCAATCATAGGCTTTGTCGTCCAAGCATCCTACGAACAGCTTGGTAAGGAGAGCATAATCTTTCTGTAAGTGAGCTGTCATCATATTGAACTAGTTAATATATTGGCTCGGCGATGTCCTGCCTTCAAACAAGACTATCGATTGGGATTTGTATTTAGGAGGGAAGGGAACATCATTGTAACATTCAATTACATAGTATAAGTCAACTGGTAAAACACAGACCGTTTTGCTTGTGCACAGCAACATTCAATTATAACTTTGTGAGAACTGCAATTATGTTCGTTTGGAAACATCATTGTAAGGTAGGAGGGATCGCTCTCCTTATACTTTTGTACAATAAGTTCGCATAATTTAAAATGAGGAAAGGAAGAGGAGGGGGAGGGCAGACTTTGCCTTCTTACATGGGATACATTAAACTTCCTATGCACCCTTTTACTTCCTCGCGTATAAAGTGAGGTGCTGACACGATTGGCTTACGAACCGTCATCTCTCGCAGCCTTGTTCTACATAGAGTAAGAAAATTTGTTCTTACTATTCTTTGCATGTACACACGCACAAATAGCGCATCGTGAGGACGTTGGTTCTGCTTGGCCCACATTCTATGGCGCAGGAAGTGTTGGCGCAGTTTGCCTATGTGCATTTAATTTTGTATGCAGGCCTTTTCTTGGCGCACCAATAGCATATTTATAACGAGTGGCGCATAGCTTCCCCTCAATTTTGCGCATGATCATGAAATTAGGGGGATAATTTTTCTCGACTAAAATTTATTAGTGCGTATGTCGTTGTTTTTCTCCTGTTGGCGTAGATTCTGGAGAAAATTTTGTCCATCTTTGTTGAGGGGCTTGGAGTGTGCGCATGTACACAAATTGGCTAGGACTACAATGTCCATGATTTGCTTGCCCCGCTCATTGCAATGATCATGCGAGGACTCAAAAGCTCGGGTGTGGATTACTCTTTGCTTGTTATTGTGCAAGTTGCGAGCTTTATGTCCCTTGGTTAACACAAGGGATTGTCTTTCAAGTCATCGACTAGAGCTTGTTTGACAGAGTTGACAAGGGAGTTATCTTCGGTCAGAATGCTTTTTTCCTTGTTGACAGTCTCTTCAGGATATGTGTGGCGAGGCTTGGGCACCCATACCTTGCGGGTCTTCTTCACCTTGGGCATCGATGAGGGGTGAGCACTACCCCCAGAATGGCATATCTCTTCATATGCTTGTTGGTCGAACTTCACAACCAAATTCTTCTGAGTCGAACAGAACAACACAGCGTCATGTTGAGCTATCACTTTCTCGTTTGAGAAAAAAGTTGTTCCCAGCAGAGTCACCATTTTGTTTGCGATAAACAAAGATTATACAGACCTTGTATTACAAACTATTAAAAAAGAAATTATACAAAAGATCCTAGACAAGAATCTAAGTATAATTGATTTTGGGGAAGTATAGCTGTGGAAATCTGATCGACGGACGATCACTTTACTCCTTGGACCACATGACAGTGAAGAAGAAATGTAAGAGTGCTACAAAAAATTTGAAGAGTTGGGCAACGAGAAAGCCTTGGCAACAATGGCACAGCAAGCTTCTGTTTCTCTTCTTCTGTTCTTGAAAGTCAAAGACTTGAAATTCTCCACGTATTGGACATAATGATCCTATATTTATAGGATTTGAGGGCGGTTATGACCGTGTGCGCACACTTTGGACAATCTGCATTATATTGCCATTATGAGCGCACTTTTGGAGGTTAACATCCCACGTTCTTAATTAGTGGGTGCACAACTTGCTACCTGCTTGATGCGTGGCTTCCTATACGAGGAAAGCATAGGTCGTGGGGGAGAGTTATTTGTACAAATTTCACAAGAAGCACGGCATGTGAGACACTTAATCATAACTCTTTTCTGTCAGTTAGGATTGTAGGCGCACTATAAAAGTAGTCTAGCAATCCATAAAATTTTGGAAGAAGTAGCCGAATTGGCGTACTTTTGATAAGGTTGGCTCAACGGTGCACTTTTGATGAATTTGGCCCAACGGCACACTTTTAATTAAATTGGCACAACGGCGTAGCTTTTGAAAAAATTAGCACAACGGCGCACTTTTGATGAAGTTGGCCTTGACGGCACAGCTTTGAAAAAATTGGCACAACGACGCACTTTTGATGAAGTTAGCCTTGGCGGCCTAGCTTTAAAGAATTTGGCACAACGGTGCACTTTTGATGAAGTTTAGATGGATGTGTCGCTAAATGACAACCTGGTTCTGCATGTCAAAGATCTTCTAGAATAATTGATCTCTTCGATTTATGCAATTATCAACTATCAGTCTATTGCATTAAATATTGAGAGCGGGGCAAGGCCATTTATGCACCTATCTTCGTAGCATTTAAGATAGTGCGCCACATTAAGAAAAGTGTGCCTTCCTTCTGCTGGGCTCTTTGTGGAGAATGCGTCATCTGTGGAGGCGCACATTTTTATGCTTCTATAAGACCCCCTTCAAATAGTAAGGCTCATTTGAGTGGACTAAGTAGTCTTTTTGTAATTGGCCTGAGGTAGGTTTGTTAGTGGACAGATACTTCAAGTTTCCAGTGTGACTCGACTCACATCAGTCCTAGACTCAATAAATATGAAATTATATTTCTGAAATATAAAAATACTAGACAACAAAAGATGCAGAAGATGTTGTAGATGTCTATCTTTGGTAGCAGTGGGGCTTGACTTTAGTAAGCATGTTTCGCATCTAGTAGCTATACTTTTGTATTTACACTTCAGTGTTGTCGATTATCAGAGTCAGGTTGACTGTGACCAACTATCTGTACAACTTGACAATATTCTGTACATTTGTGTCATTAAAATCTGACATTATGATAATTGACAAACCATGCCAAATACAAATTAGATACTGGGTATCCTTTGATGTAATCTTGAAACGAGCTCCCCCGTAAGAGAATATTTCCTTGCAAAGAGCTGAGATGATTATTCTGTAAGCGTAAAAAATCATTTGAGATTTATAACAAGCATAATATATGAATATTAACCAATGTATAATCTCAGCATAAAGTACCTCATTTTGTATTGCCAATTTATCCCCCATTGTCATTTAATCATAAAAAAAGGAAAGAAAGCTTTCCTGAAATAAAGATACCAGAAGAAAGTGTGAATACAGCATCTTAAAATATTTAAAAATATTAGAAGGATAAGGCATTCACATTTCAAAAATATGTGAAAGAAAAGGATCATAGGTAATGCTTTTAGCCTATAAACAGCAGGATTTGGAGAAATAACCAAGCATGCATATATTGTGACTAATATCAGTAGCCATAGAAATGCTCCAAAAGCACTGTCGGCACTAGTGGTGAATGCCATGGAAGACAAGCTTGAAGAGTATGTTGTTGCTCGTACTGATGCCCCATCACTTTACGATGTAATCCCAAATAAGAAAATACCGTATTTTCTTAATATAGGGTTATCTTTGAATTACTCTGAGGGTGCACATTTGAGTACAATGTACCTCTTAGAGTATGGCCTTGGTTTACAACTACACACACAAGTGACTACCACTTACGCAGTAAATTAAATTTTTTCATATCAGGACATCTATATCATAATTCCAACAAGTAAGAGGGGTCAAAAATTCATCATCTTCGGGAGGGAAAAAGGTCGTTGAGACTTCCTCACAGAAGAACCAGAACCCGATAGAGGTAGAATGCAGCTTTATAGCTACAGCTCACAAACCAAGCATATTATCCAGAAGATGTGGTATGACATGAAATGTGACTAGGGCCTTAACTATGGCAAAGGGCGACGCTTGCCACTACGTCACTTTGCCCCTATCGGAAAACCTGAAACATTTTACCAACAGACCGGTCATGGTTTAGGATATATTACACCACCAAAAACTCCCGAGAACTCAGAATCAGAGGTCGAGATGCAATCTCATTCCTCAGAATCTTCTTCCTGGAACTCCGATACGAGCATCGGAGAAGTGTTCAAGCAAACATTATCTATCAGCATGACACAAGTATATCAAGTTGAGGATGATGATCAAACGCTAGAATTCTTTAAAGTTGAGCCTTGGGCTCAGTGATTAAAATCTCAGTAGAATCTGCGTTTTGAGCAACGAGAACCTCCCACCATAGATGAAGTATTATAAATTGACTTGGACGACGAATCCTCTCCTAAACCCATCTTCATCAGCAAGAATATGTCCGAAAAAGATTGTGAATCCCTTATACAACTCATAAGGGAGTACATCAATGTATTCGCATGGAGCTATAAAGATATGTCGGGTTTGGAACTGCAAATCATGATGCTCAAACTCAATATATTGCAGAATACAAAGCCAGTAAAGCAGCACCAACGGCGATTCCGTCTAAACATCATGGACGCCATCGAAGCATAGATGAACAAGCTGATAGCAAGCGGCTTCATTCGCAAGAAGCAGCATCCAAATTGGGTTCCAATATCATTCATTATCAAGAAGAACGTTAAAATCTGAGTTTGCAAAGACTTCTACGATTTAAACGCGACTTGCCTAAAGAACGAGTTCCCTCTCCCGATCACATATGTGATCATCAACAACACTTGTATCTTTGAGTTTATGTCCTTCATGGATGATTTCTTGGGTTACAACCAAATCAAGATATTTTTGGATGACGAGAAACATACGTCATTTTGGACACCAATGGAAGTATACTATTACATAGTGATGCCCTTCGGTCTAAAGAATGCAGATGCGACATACAAGCGAGTTATGAGCACCATTTTTTGCGAACATCTACGCAAAACAATCAAATATTCTGTTGATGAAATCACTGTCAAGAGCCACTTTCAGTGTGATCATCTCAATGATCTAAAGACAGTGTTTGATTTGAAGCGAGCGCACCAGCTTAAGATGAATCCGACTAAGTCTTTTCTGTTAGTCTCATTGTCAAGTTCTTGGATTTTATTATAACCTCGCAGGGGATCCATATACACCCTGAGAAGACAAAGGCTATCCTTGATATGCACCCACTGAAGAATCTTAAGGAGCTTCATGGTCTGCAAGGAAGGTTCGCATACATCAGAAAGTTCATATCAAAACTCTCTGGGCTATGTCATTCATTTACCCAACTTATGAAGAAAGGAGAATCCTTTATTTGCAAAGAAGAATGCCAGCGAGCATTCGATGATTTCAAAAATTATCTCATGAACCCCCCAGTATTGGTAGCTCCAGTCATGAAAAAATCCTTCTTGCTCTACACTCGTATAATAGACCATTCTTTCGGCGCCTTGCTAGCTCAGAAAAGTGACGCAGGCTATGAATAAGCTATCTACTACCTCAGCAGGATGATGGTCGGTGCCGAGAACAAGTACAATCCTGTTAAAAAGAGTGCCTTGCTTTGATCTTCGCCATTCAAAAGACCCGCCATTATATGACCGGACAGATGATCCATGTCATCTCTCGAGTTAATCCCCTTAGGGTGCTCAAGACTAAGCTACGAGCGCTGAACTCTCGCCTAGCCATATGGACAACATTATTGTCACCATACGACATGGTATTTGTCCCTCAAAAGGCGGTCAAAGGCCAAGCATTGGCTGAATTTTTGGCAGCACACCCAGTGCCAGAAACGTCGAAACTCTATGACGTTATTCGAGATGAAGTATTGGATTCCAACACAGCTGTAGAAGAGTCCATTTGGTGAATGTTCATTGACAGTGCTTCAAGAATTAGGCCCAAGGCAATATTATCGTCGTAGTGGGGATCATGTTGGTTTTTCCTGATAACCTGGTCCTCCATCGTTCATATTCTCTTGATCCTTGCTCCAACAACGTAATAGAATACAATGCTCTCGTCATTAGGCTCCAACTGGCTAAGCAATTAGGAGTGAACTACCTAGAAGCCTATGGTGACTCCAAGCTGATAGTTAGTCAAGTCCGGGGCGAATACGAAGTTCGACAAGAGGATTTGATGTCTTATCATCAAGCCATGATCGACATAATTTTCAACTTTGTCGGGTTCTTCATAGAGCACGTACCACGGCTGCAAAATATCGAGGCTGGCGCTCTTGCTAGTCTCATGGCCTCACTGGCAATTTTTGTCAAAGCCCATCAATCGATCATAGTGATAGGTCAATAGCTGGTTTATCCTAGGATTAACCTCTTCACATATCAAAGATATGATATAGAGACTAACAACGACATCAAAGACTGGAGGTTTCCTTTTATAGACTAGACAATCTATAGAATCCTTCTTGATGATCCGAAGGAAGCTATTTTTGTTAGAAGACATTTCCTCCGGTTCTATTACGATACAGACACCAAGATGTTGTATCGTCGTTTGTATGAATGGCTCCTTCTACGATGCCTATCGGACGCAAAAGCGAAGCAAGCACTCTGTGAAGTTCATGACGGTACTTGAGGTGCACAACAACCCGGTCCTAAGCTACAGGATCGTCTCTGGCGCATGGATTATTATTGGCCCACTATAGTGGCAGATGCCATCGATTATGCAAAGAAGTGCATGATATAAAAAATATACGCAAATTTTATCCACCAACCTTCAGAGTTCCTACACCCCACTATGGCGTCCTGGCCATTCGAAACATGGGGCATGGACATCATTGGACCAATTAGCCCGCTGTCATCCAAAGGGCACCGAATTATCCTTGTCCTAACTGATTACTTCTCCATGTGGGAGGAAGTTATACCACTCATTGAATTAAAATATCAAACATATTTATCTTTGTCAAACATCTCATTATCTACGATTTTGGCCTGCCTCAGAGGATCATCCATGACAATGGCCCAGAATTTGCCATTTACACTTTCTATTGGTTTTGCGATAAAAATTAAATCCAGAATAAAGCTTCAACGACATATAATCCAAAAGCAAATGGCTTAGTGGAAGTATTCAATAACACTATCACCAAGCTCCTCAAAAAGTTTGTTTCGTCCAACAAATGTGACTGGAATGAGAAGCTTAGGGAATATCTTTGGGTCTATCGCACAACGGTCTGAACCCCAACTGGCAGTATGCCATTCTCCTTGGTATATGGAAGAGAAGTAGTATTTTCCCTAGAGGTCAAGATTTCTTCTTTCGGTATAGCTTTCACCAACCAATTGATGGTCGTGGACAACCATCGTCGTCGGTTACAAGAATTGGAGGCACTTGATAAGATGTGTCTCCTAGCTCAACTGTGTATAGAGCTGTATCAGGCACGCATTGCCGGAGCCTTCAACAAAAGGTTCAAGGAAAGATCATTCCAAGTTGGTGACATCGTCTCACCAATAAGAAGACCTATAGTCATGTGTCACACCCGTTTTCCGATTTGGTATTTCTTGAATTTATAGAATTTAATTTTTTCCTAATAATATATTTTTGATGTATTTATATGATAGTTCCTGTCAATTATATCTTATTTTCTGTTGTGTGAAGAGACTATCTGAGACCAGTAGAATACCCATTAGTATTGTTATAAACCCAGTTTAGGACCCGCATGTAGATTGGACACTTGGTTTGGTTCATTTTGGTTGAACCCATGACTAAACCATCTCCCTCTCTCCCCTTATATATATATATATATATATATATATAAGTTTTTCTATCTCCTCCCTCATTCTTCTTCATTTCTACTTTTCTTTTACTCTTATTCTTCCTCTCCCATTGCACTAGACCGAACCCTAACTCTAGAAAAGATGGTTGTGATCACTTGGAGCGTGATAGGTAGAGGCTAAGAAGCCACTCCAGGCAAGTACATCTTACTCAAAGTGGTAAAGCCATAATTTTTTGGATTTTTATATATGTATAGTAATTAAAAATATGTTTGATGAAAAATATTCTTCTTGATGTTCTCATTTATTTTAGTTCTTGGAATTTTGGATTTTGGTGAATGGTTTAGAGTAGATCTGAGTTTTAAGTTAGAATTTTCATGGGTTCCATTAGTTTTCTTAATTTTGATCTATTAAAATATATTATTTTTGAACAATAATTGATCCATGTTGTAGAAAATTAAATTTTATGCGATTTGGACCTTTGAAACGCTTAATTTGGAGTTAAAATAAAGTTTTTATGGCCAAAATAATTTTTGGGTTTTTTTTGTTCTCGGACCTTATGAGTTTGGGATGATAAACTCTATGCGTCGAGAATGCTTTTTGTCGAGCATGTTATGCGTCGAGCAGTCCATGAGGCAAATTTTCTATGAGGCAAGTTGTCTATGCGTCGAGCATGTTATGCGTCAAGCAGTCCATGAGGCAAATTATCTATAAGGCAAATTATCTATAAGGCCAGTTATCTTTGCGTCGAGCATGTTATGCATCGAGCATTCCATGAGGCAAATTGTCTATGAGGAAAATTGTCTATGAGGCAAGTTGGCTATGCGTCGAGCATGTTATGCGTCGAGCAGTCCATGAGGCAAATTGTGTATAAGGCAAATTGTCAATGAGGCAAGTTGTCTATGCGTCGAGCATGTTATGCGTTGAGCAGTCCATGAGGCAAATTATGTATGAGACAAATTGTCAATGAGGCAAGTTGCCTATGCGTCGAGCATGTTATGCATCGAGCAGTCCATGAGACAAATTGTCTATGAGGCAAAGTGTCTATGAAGCAAGCAGTTTTATCATGCAGCATAAATTTATCTCTCTTGCATATTTTTCTTGCGATTGGCTATTTTCTTGTCTATTTTGATATTTCTTTTGATTTTTGAATAATTATATTGGTTTAGTAATGGAGCATAGTTGAATGTTGTGTTTTCCTATATTAACACGGGTTTATGATCCTCACGACACCGTGGATTATTTGTGTATGATAAACCTATTGCATTAGGCATCCGAAAATCAAGTGTGAGTATTGCCCAATGTATCGTGTATCACAGATACGATAAGTTCGCCAGTAATAACTCGTGAAAATATCGTACCAGTAACTTGCCATTATAGGAATTTTCTCGAGTATCCACAACTCGAGAACTTGAAATAATTTGGTAATGATTAAAAAAGATAAGAATTTACCTAGATCGTTGGGAGGGAAGAATATTGCGCTACCGGCTATCCTGATCTCCAAGGGCCCCATGAGGCAGGTAATAACCTTGCTAGGCAAGGGCTCCATGATCTACCAAGATTACGCATGCTGCGGCACTTACAAGACAAGTTTATGCTTACAAGACCAGTTTATGTTTACAAAACAAGTTTATGTTTACAAGACCAGTTTATGTTTATAAGACAAGATCATGACTACAAGATAAGTTTATAATTTCAAGACAAGTTGTGATTTCCAAACAAGTTTTTAATTTCCGGATAAGTTCAAGTTTATGTCAATTACAAGTTATGTTTGATTGTGATGTGTATTCTTTCAAGACAAGCGTACCCTTCGCCATTCGGGTTGACTACAGTGTCGGTGGCAGCAATATTCTTCAAAATATGCATTTGTTAGTAACTTGGTTGTGATAACCCTAATTAGATTATTATAGCAAGTCATAGGCATATTTGGCCGTGCAATGAATGGTTGTCTATTCTTCTAGCTTGCCCTTGTATCTCGTTCTTCCGACGTGTGATTAGGGTGCTAAGTTATGCTCGGGTGAAAGTCTGCAACCCCGATCCTTATTTGGTTTAAGGGTTATGGTCCTGATCCAAATTAGTTCCTATGCCCTCTTGCCCTCGTCGCCTTATCCTGCTCTGTTAGCTAGTTTGTTTAAATATTTCATTTTTATCGTTACTTTATTCATGGGACAAGTACTTTAGTACCGTACAAGTCTCGACTCGCATTTATTATTTATGTCTCTTATGTGCATGATATTGTGGTAGATTTTGTCCATCACCTTGAGATCTTTTATGGTACTTGTTGCTCGGGGTTCTGACCCCACTGGTTTTGCTTGGCCAGATTTATCCGAGGAGAACCATGATCCCCCGTACTTCCAACAAGATGGCTTGCACTCGTAGGACTGTGAGTAAAGCTCGAGAGTGGATTTCCTTCTTCCACACCATGTTTTGATTACTTTATTTTGTGGTATCACCAAGGGGCAGAGTTAGTTCCTTTTATTTTTGAGACTACGGTCAACATGATGTATATATTAGAGAATGTCTGGTATATTTGATCTTGTGTAATTATACTCTACTTGTGTAGCATTTTTGTATTCACTATCTTCATGATCATATGTGACATATAATTTGGGATGCCTCTTTATTTTCATGTATGATATACTCTTATATTGTTGTTGATGGATTGAGATGCTAGAATTTTTTGGCCTTATGACTGATGTCATAGCATGCTAGATTCTTACACATTTGTCTTCTTGATAGCCGTGACCGTCGTACAAAATTTTTATGGCATATAATGACACATAAGACGGTAAAAAAATTCCAAGTTAAATGGGAAGGCCCCTTCGTGGTAGAATCGGTGTATTCCTGTAACTACCACATTTCCATAATAGGAGTATTTTTATCTTTTTCTATTCTTGTTATTTTTGTGAATATTGGTATCCAAATTATTGTTTGAGTGATAAATTTATTTTTCAAAACTAGTATTTATATTTTTGGATTACTTTTATTCCAATAATTAGTATGGTTGCATATATTATATTCTTATATATAATTAATGGTTAGTTGTTAGTCATTAGTTAGATTAGTTGTTAGTGACCTAATTGGACATAACTAGACTTGACATGACAAACCACATAATTAATTATGACTAACCCAAATAGACCTATTTGCTAGACTAGTGCCTTAATTAAGGGCTTTGACTTAATCAACTTTTAGGAAGAGAAGCTTCCACCCTAAATTTTCTTCATGACAACTTAAGGGCCTCATGGATATTTCACATTAGCCAACCCTAACCCTAAACAAGGTGGTCGGCCCTATATAGTATATTATTCCTCTTCTTCTTCCTCCCTTCATTCAAAGAAAACCCTAATTTATAGCTTCCCTTCAATCTTTCCATTTCACCATCAAATTCCCACCAAATTGACCCCAACCACTCTCATTCTATTCCCCGAGGAGTTTAGAAGCCATTTGAAGCAAGAGTTTTGGGAGAGGAGCCCTTGGAGCTAGAGTTGGAGTTTTTGGTGCTTCTTGAGACTTTGTATTAGGAATCCATCTCCCAATAGGTAAATCTGAGAATAAACCTTGTAGATTATATTTAAATAGTATAATTAGTCATTTAGAATCTACCCTTGCATTAGGGATACCCTTGGGGAGAAGCTTGGGCTTCATTGGACCCATTTAGAGTTTTCTACATTGAGTTTTGTGCCATTTTGGGGAAAAATCCGAGAATGGCACACCAAGTGTTTGTCATTAGGTTAGGTGGGTCCAATTTTTTTTGTTAGAGTATATTTAGGCTAGCTACATGTCCACAAATGGATACGAGTAGACCGTATCACGATACGGTGTGGTACGGGGCCCATTTTGGGTGTTTTGCATGATTTTTTCTTATTTTCTATTGTAACTAGTTGTAAATATTAATTGTGTATATATATATATATATATATATATATATATATATATATATGATTCAAATAGAGAATTGGTGAGTTGGGCTTTTGGTTGGGTGTGTACCATAGATATCCTAATGTAGTACTCTAGGTGTTTGCTTAAATATCTCTAATAGATATATGTATATATATACCTGTAATTATAATTATACCTATGTATATTTCCATAGTGAATTAGTGAGTGTGTCTTAGTCTATGTGTGTATGGTTTGAGTGTGTTGATGGTGGTGTGTGATTACTTACTGCTAATAAAGAGGTAAATGGACTGTGAACTGATACTCAAAGACTGTTATGGTATGATCAGCTAGGTACCTGTGAACTGACCTGTGATTCAGTTGTGGTGAAGTAGTGTACGCTAGAGTGGTAATTGTGGAACACACAGATGTGTGTGTGTGTGTGTGTGTGTGTGTGTGTGTGTGTGCCTTTATTCTATTAGTATTAATGGAAGACCAGTGAGGAGTTCCTGGATAGTGGGCAGTGCACATGTTGTGCATTGCAGGGATTGGGGACTGTAGGGTAAAGTTGTGCCAGGCTCGGGCATGTTGCCATGGAGCATAGCAGCACAGCAATGTAGGGGTGTGACATTGTTGTACTATACTGGTTTGGCATTTCAATGCTCGAGCAAGGTGAGACTGGAATGGGGGTAGGTGTTGCTGAGTGTGGGTGATGTGGAAGTGAACAAGGGGACCGAGTAAGGTTGGATACTGGAGTATCAGAAGTTGGAGATCTGATACAATACTTTGCATTGTTTAGAATGCTTCAGTTACAGTTGGGTTCTTACCTGAAATGGGATTGGGTTCAGTAATCTGGACGCTAAGTTGTTGTGAACTCATATGTTCAGTTATACACCTAGTTCATGACCCTCCAGTACACTACAAGGTTGATTTTATCATATAGTAGCAAGATGAGGAGGGTGTAAGGGGTTTTGGAGTTTAGTTTTGGATGTACAGGGCATATGTCACGTTATTGAGTATATCAGTATTCTTTATAACTTATAACAGATAATTAGTTAGTATATGATAGCTATTGGTAACTAGTTAGTTCAGTTAGTTAGTTATACATATTAGTATCAGTCAATTAAGGTTCAGATTTCAGTAAGTAGTTGGTGTCTGTTAGTGTTATATTGGTTTCATTCCTAAATTAGTTAGTTAGTTAGTTAGTTAGTTAATGGCTTGATTAGTTAGTTTATGGGTTTGATTAGTTGATACTAGTAAATGTTAGATGTTATTACTCATTTATTAGTTAGCTAGTTAATGTATATAGAGTTAACTTGTATGCTAGTTATTAATAATTAGATATTGGTTGTATTCAAATGTCAGAGATGATAGTTAAGGAGTTAAATGACAGTTAGTGTAATGTTGTTAGTTAATTATATATATTTGTTAAGATGTCAGTTGGTTGTGGGAATGATGTGTAAATTATATATATGTTTAAGTGTGTGATAGTTGCTAACAGTCAGTTGATGTCGGTAAGGTATCTTGGGTTTTAGTTACTTTGGTTAATTAGTTAGGTTAGTAGGATAGTTGATTAACAGTTACTATAGTTAGCTAATGATAGTTAGGGTATGTTATTAGTTAGTAACTGTAATGAGTGAGTTACTATATGTATTAGTATTTATGAGTTGTGATAATATGAGTTTAACTAATATTAATATAATAGAAAAGAACTGCACCTGTTGCAAAACGGAACTCCGTCCAGGTGTATATGTTGGTATATAGATATACACTAGTTAGTATAGATATTAGTATTGGTTAATATTAGTTCTAGTTTACCTTGAGATACACCAAGGTAATAATGAGGTATTGGTTATATCATTTGGGAATTGGTATTGTATACAAAGAGGGTAGTTAAGTAGTAATACCAAGTTGGCTCAAAGCCAAGGTATTCAACTAGAGTGGATATTAGATAGTAGATACTTGTATATATATTGTATAATTGTGTATCTTGTGTTATTGGGTAACTATGATATTCTACTATCTTAATATAGCTAGTATAGCCTAGATAAGTAGTGTATGGACCCAATAACTTAGAGATAGACTCATACAACCCAGAAATAGTTAGTTTGACCAAGTTTGACTAGTTTAACCTAGTTTGACTATTTTGACTTAGAAATGGCTTTATGACCAAGAGACTGACTAGTTTAACTTGTTATCATTCTAAAATCTTGTATTGATGTTATATTTCATATTTAGGTCTTCGAGGCACTGTCCCGGATACGGGTTGATACTTCATCTTGGATTACAGGTGAGTATATTCTCTGATAAGTTTTCATTATTTGATGATTATTATGATTCTGGTTCTAGTATAGTATTACCTGATTCTTGACACAATAAGGATTAGTATTTCTGGATTCACTCTCTTGCGAAACGTTCATCACATACATGTCTGGCCTCTATTTCTGGAATCACCTACTGGTACCACCTTTTGGTATCACTTATTTTTTGGCTGGCCTTATACTTGATCTACGTGTCGAGTTTGGATTCATTTGTACTAGTTAGGGCAGGAAAACACTCGAGTAGACATATAAACATTCCTAACTGCTGGAACCACTCCCTTCTGGTCTATTCTAGAACGATAGCAGTTACACACTTGCCAAGTATGCGATGAGCCAAATTTATTCCCTAGTGGTTTACATGTCAAAACAGGTATTTCAAAGACACTAGTATAGTTTATATTCTTGACAAGACTCACTTATATTTATTAACTGGACTCAATATAGTCATATTCTTGTTGCACCACTGTTCTTAGTTTAGTTTTTTTGTATTTTACAGTCTTTATTACCATACTTCTTGTTTCTCTATGCTCATTTTGTCATTACTCTCTAGTTAGTAGTTGCTCTATATACTCCTTGTTCATATTTTATTTCCTGCATGTTATACTACTTGATACAACTGTTTTATAGTTTTTATTATTTAACTGGAACTGATGTGGGAGGTGTACTTTGCTCCAATTCTGATTGGATAATATTTTTCAGAGGATCCGGGAGATTGGTGTCTGACGTACTACGGACCTCAACCTATTGATGGTGCAGACATGGACCCACTAGTTCAGGAGTGATTGTCGGAAGGTCTAGCCAAAATTATTAGTATCTTAGTTAGACTTTATTGCATTTGGTACCCAATTTGTTTTCGGCTTATAGTTGACACTTGAGTTGTTGTTTTGGATATTGTTGTTGTTGACGTTGTTGTTTATACTATCTTCTATTTTAGTTTTCTTGTCATTTTATCGTGCTCTAGATTCTGTGATTGAGTATTGTGTTGCGGTAATTATCTTGTCATCCTTATGGAATTGAGATGATATTGGAGATTATATTGCTTGAGATGATAGATAGTTAGTTAGTGATGACCTAGACAGCATTCTACCACCGATGCTGCAGCGTAGGCTGGACGTTGTTCACTATTCGTACCCCCACATCGGGTACGGGTCATGAAAATTCAAATAGTGTATACTGGCTCGCAAAGCCTAATAGAGATCTATTGATAATGCCTATCAACGACAAGTACCTCAAAAAGTACTATGTTTAGGCTAAGCATGTACTTCCTCATTCCCCGCGGATTAATTTAAAATGTACACTATTTATATTTTATTTATTCCCAGTAAGGGCAAATATACAATGTGATTTGTGTTCCCCCACGATACGTTGTGAAATCTATTATTTGTATTCAGGAGTCCTGAATACGCAATAGATAATGGATCATCTAAAAAGTTTTCCAGTAAAACAGTCATCGAGTCTAACAAAACGCTCTCGTTGAGACCACCCAAAGATGATTCTCTCAAACAAACAAGCATGTCCTCGGAGCCCAGTTGCTCCAAGGATATCCCATTTATGATCCCCAGTCAGGATCAAAGATGCTCTCTCTCCTCGGAGATTTCTTTTCCAGATAGAGTAAAATTGCCCAAACCAGGGTTCATATCAATATTACCTCTAAACTACAAATCTTGTATTTTTCTCCAGTAGGATACATATGATACTACGAAAGAAAACGGTCATGTCCATATCACCTCTGCCCTATTTTCTCCATTCCCATAGAATTTTATCTTACCATGTCCATATTACCTTTGAGTAAGATACTTCTAACGGAATTATAAATTAAGGAAGTTTGCCACGCTCATATTACTCTGAGCAAACATGATTCGTTATCTATTTTCTACCATCATGTTCTTGATACCTCTAATGGTGCCTATCATTTCAACTTATCATCTATACTTAGTCCTAAGTACGTCAGGGATAATAAGTCCACAAAAATTTTCCCAGCGGAATTACTCCAATATATCACGTCCATATCACCTCTAATAGGGGTCCACTTCGAACTTATTATTTGTACTTAATTATTTAGGTATGCAATAGATAATGAGCCCACCAAAATTTTCCACTGGGACATCCCTGACAGCTACGATATTATATTATACCTCTAGTATAATATTTGTGTCCACAAAAACAAGTCCAAGGAGAAGTTCTGGAAAAAAAAATTCATTGATATTTAAGATCATGAGTACATATGATGAGAATCTATTACATTCAGATTTTTATTGCATTCAAGATCATGCGTACATTTGATGGAAATTTATTACATTCAGCACTTTCTCCATCAAGGTGCACCTCTGTGTTGTTTCTGCTACCGACGCAAGTGAAGCAGGCAGCTCAAAGCATTTTGGGTCATCCCTCAACTCGGCTCCTCAAATACAAACCTCAATACATGAAAAAGAATCTATACTTATGGATAACAAGGGAGCTTGCAACACAGAACTAGGCCTGCATAAACTATTCAAAGTATGCACGGACCCACTTTTTTTATGTGGATGTGCTGCCGATAGAAGTCTCGGTTGGTATTGCAATCCCAACCCTGTAACCAATATGGAAGGTCGCATAAAGGGAAGAAACGCGGCTAGCATGCCTCATAAATGGGGGGGGGGGGGTTCTCTACCCATAATAAAGAATAATCATCCTGATCTTTTGGATCAGTTCTTAACGAGCTGTCGCATAAAGTTGGTCTTTACCATGAACAACGAAGTTTATGATATCCTTCCATGCTCCAAAAGGACCAAAGCAACCTAAGGCAATCCCTGTATGACAAAACACACAAGTCAGAATGCTCGCAATAAGGTCGAAGACAGAGAATGTGCAGAATTGTGCGCCCTCAGCTAAAGTAAAGCAAGTTATCTATGCAAAGCAGATATCATGCGCACAGGCAAATGACATGTATAAATGTGCATATTGACCCCAACGCATGTTCAAGATGAGGAGCATCAAAGAGACAGCCGCATCCATGTGGAAAAGTGGTCACGCATAGCCTTTCAGTGCATGTCCGTGATAAGCGTTTCGAGAAGAGTTGTATCCATGCGCCTAATGGAAAGCGTTGCCATCGGCGCATCTTCATGTCGAAGCCTTGCGGCAACGACCATGTGCGTCAAGTCTTGATGTTCGTTTGTGCATGTTCCAGATGGTCACCCATCCATGCGGTAGACTGTGTGATTATGTCTGTGTTTGGACACACGAGTGAAGACCGTCTCTTCAGCCTACGAAGTAAGAGAACAAGAGTGTCCCTCTCTACCTTCAATCGAAAAAGGCATAATAGTGTGGTCGACCATCATAGGCAGGGGATCGACAAAGTACTCGACGGGACTGCCCGTGTCCGACTTCCGCATGGGGGAGAGTTGGGCATCATGAGAAAGGGAATGGTATTCCTCTCTCTCTCTCTCTCACTCTCTCTCTCTCTCTCTCTCTCTTTGCTCAGGCCCCTATTTATAGGCTCGGAATGAGCTCAGGAAAAGACGAAATCAACCCCCCTGACGTCAGGCACTGAAATCGAAGGATGAACCTGGCTTTAATAAGGATAAATTTACGTCTCGAGAATCATAATTAATAGGAGTTAAAGGAACGCTTCAAATCCCGTAATATGCGGGATTTTGACTATTCAAAAATCGAAAATGAATTTCTTCAATGAAGATGTGACAGCCTTGCAGCCTCAGCCATGCGGCATCAAGACCATGCAACATCAAAGCTATGCGGCAGGATGACCATGCGCTAGACAGTCCATGCGGCATCAAGATGGCCATACAACGGATAATTCATGCGACCGAAATCTCTTTTGGAAATGCTTCTTTTTCATAGTATTTTAAACTTGTTCAAATTTAAAAACTTTGAAGGGGGTCTTGTAGAAGCATAAAAAATCATGCGGCAAAGATAGTAGGATCTTAATGCGACATAGACAGTAAAAGTCCATGTGGCCAAAGCAGCAAAATTTTCATACGGCAAAAAGGTCATGCGGCTGACACCTCAACCGTACTCCCATTGACAAGATCATTTAATGCTTAGCGATGGTCCATAAAAGTCGAGAAACTGGCGGTTACGTCAACAGCATAATTGCTCTGACCACTACCAACATGACGCCTCATAATATGTACAAACAGCGACTACACGACAAAACTTCAGGCCCCCATGCGGCAGAGTCCCCATGCGACAGCATCTCCATACGATGGTATTATTATGCCGCATTGTCCTCATAAGTACCCATGCGATAGCTTTATCGTACGACAGTGACCTCATGCGATAATGCTTTTATGTGGCAGTGTCCTCATAAATCCTATGCAAAAGTAACCTCATGCGTCGGACATCCCTACGACGGAATCCTTCTGTTATAACCAACCAAGATTCTCAAATAGCTGATGCAGACCACGTGTCATGCTGATGAATGATTCCAACAACATAATAACCAACTAAGCTCTTCAAGTGGCCAGCACAGGCCACATATCATGTTGATGATGGGTGATAACCCAAATATCTCAGCAACGGTCAATCTTAATTAAATGCCACATGTCAGCTACATCGCGATATGTGCGAATAAATCCCAGTTGTATTCTGTTGAGAGTGACATACGGCAGTACAAAACACGCATGCATGGGCCAAAAACGACTATTTGTCTTTAGCACATGCGCGCTCTTGGACATTCTATGGTGGCTATGAATAGTTGGTACATATTCCCTCACAAACACACATGCAAGGAGGCAGAGAGAGTAAATCTGATAGCCAAGTTGCTATTTTTCGTGCCAATGAGCCAAAGACTTCGTAAATCCCCTTTGTCAGTCGATCATCAACGGAGTAAAGGAGTCAGCTAAAGTACTCGATCTCCATCGTCACACTTCTCCAGAATTAATTTAACAATACTTAGAGTTTCTGTTTAGAATTTTTTATACTTTTCTCTTTGTTCAAGTTACAATCAAAGTTAGTAAAACTTTTATTTTTGTAATAAAAATAGCTATGATTGCGCAGGTTGTCTCAGTTGGTGTAGACACTAACTGGTGGGTGGATACTGGCATATCCTGTCATGTTTTCTCAAAGAAGAAGTTGTTCACCATCTATAGTCCTACATCTGAGAAGGTTATGTTAGTGAACCAGGAACAAGTTGAAGTACTTGGGATATGAATGGTGTTACTGAATCTGATTTTGGGAAAACCGTTGACGCTTCAAGATGTGAAGCATGTACCGGTGATTGTCAAGAACCTGGTCTCAGGAAGCCTGCTATGCAACGTAGGCTTAAGGATGGACATCAATGGTGGACAGATGGTGATGTCTTACAAAGAAACATACTTTAAAAGAGTATTATATATTGAAAGGATGTTCAAACTTTAGCTTAAAACTCCTGCTAATATTGTTAATGCAGTCTCTTCTTCTGGTTATTCGCTTAAGTTATGGCACAATGGACTAGGATATGTTCATTGTAAAAAAATAAACAAAATGTCTAGTCAATGGCTTATCACCAAATATAGGGGTAAGGAGGTAAAAAAGTGTGAGGTCTGTGTGTAGACAAAAATCACAAGAAAATTGTTCAAGCGGGTTAACCGAAGAACAGATCTTCTGGAGTTGGTGCACTCAGATATTTGTGACTTCAAACAGTTCTCTACAAAATCCAAGATGTAGTATTTTATTATATTCATCGATGACTACTCAAAGTATGCGTTCGTCTATCTTCTCAAGTTAAAAGATGAAGCATTCGAGAAGTTCAAGGAGTTCAAGGTTGAGGCTGGTCGTCAAACAAGGCAACAACTCGAGAGACTTAGAAGTGATCGAGACAGAGAGTATAGGTCTATTGAATTTGCATCATTCTGTAAAGAATATAGAATTTTCAATGATACAACTGGTCTGTATTCTTTTCACTCAAACGGAGTAGTAGAAAGGAAGAACGGGATATTGACAGAGATGATGAACTCAATATTGTTCATTGTGGGTCTTCCAAACTGATTCTAGGAAGAAGCTGCATTACGGTTACTTTCATTTTGAACAGAGTGTCGTACACAACTTTCGATGTCAGTCCTCATAAACTTTGGTTCAAGGTCAGACCCAACTTGAATGTCATTCCAGTATGTGGGTGTCTGGCGTATGTGAAGCTTCCGGACTTGAAGATTCAGAAACTGGGTACGAGGACTACGAAGACTATCTTCGTAGGATGTACTGAGAAGAGTAATGTTCGGAGGTTTTTTTGATATTGAATCAAATTATATCATCGAATCTGGAGATGCAAAATTCTTTGAAGATAAATTTGCTAGGCACAAGAATATTGTTCTCGCAGATATCTCAGAGAATAGTATGGGTGCACAAGAGGCTGAAGCCTCCAATGAAGATGTAGTCCAAGATGAAGTTATCGTTACAGAGATAATGTTTGAACTAGAACTCGTAGAACTAATCTCAAAGCGAGTGAGGAGGCAGAAGGACTTCGAAGATAATTTTGTCACCTATCATGTGGGAAGCAGATCTGCTTACCTACGATGAGGCGATGAAGACCAGAGATGGTCTTATGGAGAAAGGCTATCAATGATGAATATGATTCAATAATCTCCAATAAAACTTAGGTTTGGTCGATCTGCCTAAATGAGCTAAACTAATCAGATGCAAGTGGATCTTCAAGAAGAAAATGACGGTCGATGGAACTATTGACAAGTTCAAGGCAAGGTTGGTTGCCAAAAGATTTTCTCAGAAGCAGGAGATCGACTAGTTTGACACATATTCTCCAGTAGCGCAAATGAAAACCATCAAGATATTGATTTCTATAAGTGCAATTCACAAGCTAGTTATACATCAGATGATATTAAAATAACATTACTGAATGGAGAGTTGACCAAAGAATTTAGATGCAACAACCAGCAGAATTTATCGTCAAAGGGCTTGAAGACAAAGTCTGCAAGTTGGTAAAATTATTATGCGGTCTAAAGCAAGCTCCCAAAATATGACATAAAAAGTTTGATAAAGTCATAAGATCAAACGGCTACAGGGTCAGTGAGACAGATAAGTGTGTTTATACAAAGTTCGCTGACGGAAGAGGATTTATTGTTTGTCTCTACGTGGATGACATGCTAATCCTGGGCACGAATTTAGATTGAATCACGATAACAAAGAAATTTCTCTCATCCAAGTTCAATATGAAGGACTTCAGGGAGGCTGATGTTATCCTGGGGATAAAGATCTTCCATACGGATACTGGAGTGGCATTGTCAAAGTCTCATTATATTGAGAAGATGCTTACACGCTATGGATATCAGGATCTTCTAGGGATCCATACTCCGTACAGGTATAACAAGAAGCTGAAGCCAATTCTAAGGGTAAGTGTCAGGAAACTAAGTATTCAAGCGTTATCGGGAGTTTGATGTATGCAACAACTGCCACAAGGCCTGACATAGCTTTCTCATGGGAATGCTGAGTTGGTTCACGAGCAATCCAGGTGTGGAGCACTGGAAAGCTGTGAAGTGATTAATAAGATATCTCAAAAGGACTCAGAAGTATGCACTGCACTACAACGGTTATCCGACAGTAGTGGAAGGCTTTAGTAATGCAAGATGGTGGTCAGAAGTAGAGAGCAAAAGGTCTACATGAGGGTTTGTCTTCTTCCTGGGTGGAGATACTATATCGTGGAAGTCGAAGAAGTAGAATATGCTTTCTCACTCCTCTATGGAATCTAAATTTTATGCACTGACGGCTGCAGCGAATGAAGTAGAATAGCCTAGGGAGCTCATGTATGATCTTCCATTAGTTGGCATACAGATTCTGATGGTAACAATTTACTGTAATATCCAGGCGACTGCAACGATGGCATCAAACGAGATCTCTTCAATGGTAAGAAGAGGACTATACGACTTAGGCACAGAGCAGTGAATGTTCTTTTTAAGACTGGAATCATTGTCGTGATTGATATTCGGAGCCAGAAGAATCTGGCAGATCCATTCACCAAAGATCTCAAGCGTCAGCTGATCTAGGACACATCAATCAAAATAGGATTGAAGACATTCTGATATTATTTTTTTGTAATTCTACCATAAATTTTTATGCAGTTCAAAGAGAAATATACTACGCATCCAGCTTTTGGTTCAAAGAATGATCATCGACAGGGTAAATCCTCGGCTTCAGGGCATGGCATAGCAGCGTAACACCGCATATAAACAAGGAAACAACATATATGGGCTTGGAGGACTTATGATATTGTGTCTTCATAATCCTACCATTTAGTTTTATGTTATTAGTTCAAAGATAAATCTACTAGGCATCTAACTATTGGTTCAAGGGAGGACCATTGACTGAGAGAATATCAAGAAAAGTGGGTAGTCCTTTAAGACATTGAGGGGTTACGGACCCAGAACCACTGTTGTCTACTATTTGTTCTTTGAGTAGAACAAATCAAGTGGGAGGATGGCTCAGACGTCTTAATGAGTTCTCGGTCGTGCTTTACAGGAAGCACGGGTAGCACAGCACTACAAAGGAGCATAGTACTCCATGCTATAGTGGGGTGATGCCACATTAGGTACCTCGAGAGGGTAAATTCTAGCCTTAGTGTGATATCACAGCAGTGTACACCGTACATAGGCAGGTAGCCTAATATTGTAGAATGAAGAGTGGTACACAGCACTACAAAAAGATCGATGACCTCATGTTATAGTGATGTGACACCACCAAAAGGTAAAAGATGTAAAGCATCGGCTATGGAATCCATGTCCCAGCGGTGTAACACCGCAAGGAAGTGCAATGCTTCATGTTGGGTAGTATGACACTATAAAGAGGCTGGGATCTTATTGTACAGTGGGATGACACCACGATGAGGTGTAGCCTTGTTACTACCATATTTTGAGAGTTGGGATATTTTTATCATTTTGTAATAATTATATATTGTGTTTATATATATTAAATATAATGTGTATAATGTATATATCGTAACTATTATGTTTATTAATATCGGTTAGTGGACTAGACTTGACATGCCCATGGTGCCAACTAGTTGAGCTAGTCACAACTAGACTAGATTAATTTATTCCCTTTAAGTTAGATATTAGAATATCCATCTTTCATTAAAAATAGAATCCTCGACTAATTAAATAACCCTTTATGACAACCCAATAGGGGCATTGTGGACTTTTTGGCATGAACCAAAACCCTAGTATGTGGTCTGCCCTAATATAGGGGGAGATTCTCTCTCCTCTCATTCTGTATCCCAATTATTTCTTAATTAGTATTATTTTCCAAATTGACTCATCCCTCTACCAAATTCTACCAAATCACTCTCAATCCCTTCCCAAATAATCATCTAAGTAGCATTAGAAGCTTGGATTGCTAAAAGCATTGGAGAAGAAGGAGTTTGGCTAGGAGCTTGTGTCCAAATTGTATCATATTGAGTTTTCATTGGAAATCCATCTCCCAATAGGTAAAATTATGAAATACCTTTTTAATTAGATTCTAATTGTTGCATTTGAGCATTAGTAATCCACCCATGCATTAGGGATACCTATAGGAAAAAGAATTAAGTTCTTATGACCCCTATTGTGACTTATATATTGCGTTTTATGTCCAAATTAAGCAAAATTTGAGACTGGTGCATCAAGTGTGTTTCATTGAGTGAAATAGGTTTAATTAGACCTAATTTGATATTGTGAGGTTAGATACGTGCCCACAATTGGATACGAGTAGGGCGTATCATGATACATTGTGATACGTCATGATATGACTTGGTAAATTGGGGGTTTTGTGCTTGTTTGGAGTATTTTCCATCTATTCTTCATTGTAACTAATTATATTAGTAGTATATAGTTATATTTTGTGTGTATATTTGTTATTGGTTGAATATTTGGGGATTTGGTATGTAGGTTGGTTGTGTATCAAAAGTATCCTAGTTGTGCACTCAAAGTGTTTGAAGAAATGATTATTAGATTTTGCTCATGATGACCATATTTTTTGTATATTGTTTATCTTCTTGTGATTGAGACACCTAGGACCGTTTGACCTAGGATTGACTGTTGGATTGTAGTGTTAACCCCTATATTTTACAGTTTTACCATATATGCGAAGTATCGGGGTGCTCCAAGTATATGTAGCGGACCGTTGTCTATCCTCTCTCTCCAATATTCTGGTTTTGGGACGTGACAAGTATCCTAGTTGTGCACTCAAAATGTTTGAAGAAGTGATTATTAGAATGTGTATTGTGTACACTCAATATTATTGGTGATATATAAATATATGTATACATATTAGTATTTATATATTGTTTAGTATGTGGTGTGTGTTGATGCTCAGTTGTTGGTCGGGCATGAGTTGATTGGGATCAGTTGAATAGGTTGATTTGGCATTGGGGTTTAGTTGTAGTGAGATTGGATTGCTGTGGGTGCAGCAGGTATAGAAAGATTTGGGTCTTTCAATTGAGATGAGATGGGGTATCATCTCATTGCTGATACAATAATTGAACTCTGGCATCGGTATCAGTTGCACAACAACTGAGAATAAGGAGGATTAGCAGCAGTCTTGAGTGTTGCAGGCAGTACAATTGGTTGATTAGGGAGTGAATTGAGTTCTTAGTGTGCAGGGTATGGGAGAGTGGACTTGGTGCAGCAGCTAGAAGCTAGTAAAGGCACCAAGTATATGTGCAGTACAATACTAAAGGGGGCAAGAGCTCAGGTATTGGTTGAAGAGCTAAGGAGGGAGGACTGATACTTGGTATCAGGACAGTTATTGATGGACTGCAAGTTATCAGGTTACTGAAGTCTGGGGGTTATGGGTCTATTCCCAGACCTGGGTTAGTGTTAGAATGGCAGGCCAAATAAAGAAAGGGGGCTCAGTTCTAGTTTAAATTACAGGCAGTGAATCTGTGCACTGCAACTGTCACTTGCCTGCATTAGGTTCAGACCTAAGAGCATGTGGGATGCTTAATAGGTTGGTGTACAGATGCAAGGGTGAAGTATAAGTGGGTGTAGAAGATGTGGGTATTGGATAGTTAGAGAGTATTAGTTAAGTATTAGAGTCATGAGGTAATAGATTGGAGTATTATGATTTACTGATGCAAACTTCTAATATTGAGGTATTGAGGTATTGATATATAAAATGTCAAGATATTAGTGTTGGGGCATGGGTAGTTGGGTTGAGATATGGTTTAGTTCAGTCAGATATACCTAACATCTAAGTTAAGGTATGAGTAGTATTCTAAGGTAACAGTGGATACCAATAAGTAAGATATGAGGGTGTGGGCAAGGTATTGATATGCCAAGGTTTTATGAACTAGTATAGGTATATGAGTCAATATACATATATGATATCTAAATAGCTAGTATGACTTAATATTAGCTAGTATAAGACTAATACTAACTAGTATTCTTAGTAATAACTAGTATACATTAATTACCCTAGTATAAACTAGAATACCTTAGCATGACTTAGAAAACCTTATGTAGCAAGGTTTTGATCTAGAACACTTAGTTGGACCAAAACGACCTAGTTTTGACCTAGAAATTATATTTTAATCTAGATAATAACAATTATCATTCCACATCACCAATTGACACTTATATTTCATATTTAGGTCATTGTGACTCCATTTTGGACATCGATCCTCACACTTTGCTTAGGACCACATGCAAGTATATTTTTTGACTGTTTTTATTTTTTTTTATGATTACTATAATTCTAGTTATAGTGTTATACTTGATTTCTAACACAGTGGACACACGGGCTAGTATCATAGATACCTGTCATAAGGAGTCATGATTGGATCTATCAAACTAGCCTGGGACGGAGAAATATTTGTATGTTATGTTATCATACCCCACCTTACATGCATCCTAGCTCACCCCACATCTCATGTAGGGTGTAGCCTGACTATATTACATGTCTCATAGCCTGTTATATATGATTAGCCTGACTCTTTCTCGCATCATAGCTAGCTAGATGGTTAGCCTAACCTCACATGTATCATAGTTAATCATATTTAACAAGCATGATCTAGTCGCAAGCCGATCACATAGCAAACTAATATTTTAAGGCACTTAGCCAGTATTTTTATTCCTCTATTTTTAGTTCATACATTGCTAGTATTTACATTATCTACTTTTCTCTGCTTACCATGTATCTGTTATATGATGATTGAATCTCTAGATTTTATTACATTCCAGTATTTTATTCTATTATGTATATACCTTACTCATTGTTTTATAGATTTTTATTAATATAATTAAAATTGTTGTTAGTTTATGCGCTTCGCTCCAATCCTGACTGGATAATATTTTTTTGAGGATCTCGAAGACTTTTGTCCCACGTACTATGGACTGGGTGTAGATGAGAATTACATCCAGGAGCTTCAGGAGGATCTCATTCCAGTAGAGGATCCATTAGTAGTGACATAGAGCCTAGCATTTTTATTATATTTGGATTGTTCAATTTAGAGATACTCTGAGTTGTACTATTTGAGACTTATGTTGTATTTGAGTTTGCTAGACTCTTAGATGTATTTCTATAGTTTGTGATGTTATTTCTAGATTTGTGTTGGAACATCTTTTGTATCATTTTATATCTTTATCGTTTTATTCGTCTTCCTCTAGATTATTGTGATTGAGTATATGTGTTCAATATTATATTTATATTCACCATGTCCTCATTATGAAGTTGAGATCATTGACAGGTTATATATTATTGTGAGATATGTTAGTTTATATTGTGACCTAGACAGCGATCTACTGTCGATGCTGCTGAGTAGGCTAGATGTACCCACGACTCATGCCCAATTTTCGGGTACGTTTCGTGACATATTTTTATGGTGGCCCATGCAGGTCCAAGTCGCAAATAGTACAATACCGTATTAGTGCTCAGACTTAGAGTACTTTTACAAGCCAGATATAGGATATAGAATATAGGATGAGAGTATACTCAATCACAACTAGAAAACTTTCAATTATTGATTTTGCTATCATTATCATTCTGAATATTTGCTTTCTTTGAATATTATTGTCCTTCTTTTATGATGTTATATCTTATGCCTTATTTGACTTCTTCTTGTTTCGATCTGTCTTCTAGATGCCGCCGAAGACCAGATCATAGACATCAGGACCCACAGCTTCAGAGAGGTATGCCACCTCTCGACATGCTACCCGAGTAGCTGGAGGTGCTTCTTCTGCTTCACATGTTCACATAGGAGTTTTGGCAGCTTTCGGGTGTCCTCCTCCCCCACCTTTCCAGAGGCTTCCATAGTTTTTGGGGAGAACCTTCCACCACCGCCACAGTTTTCTTTTCCTCGAGGTATGCCTGCTGATGGGGCACAGATGATTGCTTTAATCCAGGGCATGGTAGATGCCTAGAGGGTGCCAGCGGAGGCTTAGCGTATTCAGGCTGAGGTACAGAGGGTGCAGGAAGAGGTGCACTAAGCTTAGACGGAGCTGATAAGAGAGGGCATGGAGAATGCTCATCAGGTGGCAGTAGAGAGAGTCGTCCAGCAACATCTTGGCCAGCCGTAGCAATAGTGGTCGGGCACTATTGTGGACTTTAAGAGGATGTCGCCTCGGGAGATCAAGGGTACCGAGGGGATACTCTACGCTGACGACTGGTTGGAGGATATAGAGAGGATCCTACATTTGGCTCAGATTCCAAAGACCTTATAGACCGATGCGGCTGGTAGCCAGCTGTTCGATATCGTACTCAATTAGACTAGCAAGGAGCCCAGGCTTACCGCATGAGAACTTACTTGGGAGGCTTTCAAGGATATTTTCAAGGAAAAGTTCTTTCCCGACGTGGCCCTAGGAGACTTTGAGAGTCAGTTTCATGACTTAGTCCAGGAGAATATGTCGGTTGATGAGTACGCCACAGAGTTCTATCGTTTGAGCCATTTTGCACCATCCATGATACGGGACCCAGAAAATTGAGCCCAGAATTTCAAGAAGGGGCTGATGAAAGAGATCAAGTCGCGCACTTCTGATTGTTGCACCGCTACCTTTGAGTAAATCTTCATAGATGCTCAAATTATTGAGGATAATATGGATCTCAGGACCAAGAGGGGTCATAACGTTTCTGGAGGTACGAGTGGTAGTGCGGGACCGACCAAAATTTCTTATTTTCAGCAGCAACAGAGGCCGTATCAACATCAGCACCAGCAGCACCAGGCACCAACCCATGGACATGTTCAACAGCAGCCGCAGAGGCAGATTCAGCCCGCTGTCTAGTGTGTGTACTGTGGGAAGATATGACATACGAGGAATATCTGCAGGAAGAGGCTGGGTACCTGTTTGTCTTGCGGATCATCGGCGCACCAGTTGAGGGATTTTCCATAGATTCAGACTCGTCCAGCTCAGCGTGGAGCAGCCGCTCAAAACCTGCCAGAACACCTACAGCATCGGTAGGCCAGCAAAGGGGACCTTCACTTTCGCCACAGCAGCAGAGGTTCTCCCAGAACCAACAGTAGTAGAGAGGTGCACCCCAGGGGTGAGCATTCGCCATGACGGTCGAGGAGTCCGAGCGAGTAGGATACGTGATTTCAGCTTTAGTCCTTCTCGATTCCATTTCAGCATTTTCTGTATTTGATTTTGGTGCTTTCCAAAGTTTCTTATTTGTATCTTATGCTCTTAAGCATCATTTAGAGGTTGAACCCTTGGCTAGGACTTACAAGATCACGATTGGGTGGCATTATCCTAGTTAGTAATTTTTGCAAGGATCGAAGAGTTATATTAGGAGGCCAGGAGTTTAGTACGTGCTTACTAGTAATGCTACTTCTGAGCTACGACATTGTACTCAGGATGAATTGGTTGAGTAGACACCATACTTGTATAGATTATCATGGAGACGGAGTATTGTTTCGACCGCTAGGAGCACCAGAGTTCGAGATTGCCAGAGGAGCAGCGGAACAGAGCGAGGGTATCATCTGTGGAGCCATGGTGGAAGAGAAGGAGTTGCCACATTATTTGATAGCTGAGTTCCTAGATATCTTTCCAGAGGACTTCGCCAGACAGAGATATGGAGTTCTTTATAAACCTTATGCCAGGCGCAGAGCCAATATCACAGCATGTCTATAGGGTCAACAATAGTGAACTGGCAGAGTTGAAGTAGCAGGTTAATGAGTTGCATGATAAGGGCTTTATCAGATCCAGTTCATCATCGTGGGGTGCCTCGATATTGTTTGTACCGAAGAAGGATGGGTCAGTACGCATGTGTATCGACTACAGGGCTCTGAATAACCTCACTATTAAGAATAAATACCCATTATCGAGGATAGATGATCTCTTTGATCAGTTGAGGGGGCGAAGGCATTATCAAAGATAGAGTTGAGATCAGGCTACCACCAGGTGAAAGTGAAGAAGGAAGATATTCTGAAGACAGCTTTTCGGACTCGATATGGCCAGTTTGAGTTCATGGTAATATCGTTTAGGTTGACCAATGCCTCGATAGTATTCTTGAACCTGATGAACAAGGTATTCCACCAGTACCATGAAAAGTTCATAGTGGTGTTCATTGATGACATTCTTGTGTAATAGATAACACCGGAGGAGCATGAGGAGCACCTGAGGATAGTTTTGTAGACTCTCGGGAAGGAGGAGCTTTACGAAAAGCTTTCGAAGTATGAGTTATTCCTTGACAAGGTTGAATTTTATGGCCATGTGGTGACGGGTGACGGGATCTCAATTGATCCGAAGTAGATCGTGGCATTGGAGTCATGGGCTACTCTAAGTTCAGTGGCAGAGATAAGGAGTTTTCTGGGGCTGGCAGGTTATTATAAAAGATTTATATAGGACTTATCTAGGATTGCGGAGCCGATGACTATGCTGACCAGGAAGGATGTGGTTTTTGTCTGTATAGAGGATTGTCCGGCCTCTTTTGATGAGCTGAAAAAGAGATTGATGACAGCTTCAGTCTTGACATTGCCATCGGAGATAGGTGGATTCACTATCTATAGTAATGCTTCAGGGAAGGGTTTGGGTTGCATTCTTCGTCTGCACGGGAAGGTGATTGCCTATTCTAACATACAATTACGTCCTCATAAAAAGAACTATCCCACCCAGGATTTGGAGTTGGCTGTGGTCATCTTTGCTCTAAAGCCGTGGAAACACTATCTATACGGAGAGCGTGTGAAGATCTTTACAGACCATAAGAGCTTAAAGTACGTGTTTACACAGAAAGAGCTGAACATGAGACAGCGACGGTAGTTGGAGATGATGAAGGACTTTGATATTTTATTATAGTACCATCTAGGGAAGGCTAACATAGTTGTCGATGCCTTGAGCAGGTATCCGATGGCTATGTACTTGACGACAGAAAAATATTTGTTGGCCAACCTTGAGAGCTTGGGTATAGAGGTGCTAGTTTCTGGTATCGAGATCCAAATATGGAGATTGCAGATACAATCTGAGCTGATGGACAGGATCATGTATGATGACGAGACTCTGAGGAGCATCAGTGGACAGTTTCTGATAGGATTATTGGAGGATTTTACCATTGCTGATGATGGATCATTGTGGCATGGTACTAGATTATGTGTACCGAGTGGGGAGTTGCATGAGGAGGTTCTGTAGAAGTTGCATCGCTCTTGGAACTCTATGCATCCAGGTGCCAACAAGATGTATCGACACATGAGGGAGTACGTATGGTGGTATGGTGGTATGGTATGAAGCAGAAGGTGACGCACTTTGTATCCAGGTGTTTATTGTGCAAGCAGGTAAAGGCGGATAGGCAGAGGCCAGGAGGATTGCTTCAGCCTTTATCCATCCCACAATGAAAGTGGAAGCATGTGACCATGGATATTGTTTTGGGGCTTCCGCGTTCTCCAGGAAAAAAGACGTGATTTGGGTCATCGTAGACATGTTGACCAAATTGGCCCACTTTTTGCCATTTAAAGTGGGTACGTCTACGGAGAAGCTAGCAGAGATGTATGTACGATAGATTATCAGATTGTATGTAGTTCTTGTGAGCATCATCTCGGATCGGGATAGTTATTTCATTTTTTACTTCTGGAGGAGTTTGTAGGCTAGCTTGGGCACTCAGCTTAAGTTTAGTACCGCATATCACCCCCAGATAGATGGGCATTCAGAAAGGAATATTCAAACACTCAAGGATATTCTTCGTACTTGTATTTTAGATCTCAGAGGTTCTTAGAAGGATCATCTTCACCTGGTAGAGTTTGCTTACAACAACTGTAACCGGCCAGCATTGAGATGTCACCATTTGAGGCTTTATATGGACGAAGATATCATACTCCTTTATCTTGGGATGATGTTGGTGAGAGAACCTTGTTGGGGCTAAAAATGGTTATAGATACAGCTGAGAAGGTGAAGCTCATTAGATATAGACTTCGGGTGGCGCAGGACAGACATCGGCATTAGGCCGACAGTCACCGGAGACCGTTGGAGTTTAAGGTATAGGTTTTGTTTGTGATTGATCGTGATTGCTTTGTTTTAGATTGCGTGTTAAGGCTATTTTTTGTTCTAGGTTGGCAATTTGGTTTTCTTACCGATTTCTCCGATACAGAGCACAATTTGCTTTGGTGGAGGCGGAAAGCTTAGTCTACGGTACATCGGACTCTTTGGTGTTCTTGCGAGGGTCGGTAAAGTAGCCTATAGACTAGACTTTTTGCCTACACTTGAGGGAGTATATGACGTGTTTCACGTATCGTAGCTGAGACAATACGTGGCAGATCCTAGTCACGTACTAGATCACTCAGAGATCGAGGTGGGTCCAATTCTCAACTATCCAGAGCAGCAAGTGGAGATTCTGGATCACAGGAAGAAGGTGTTGCAAAACCAGACCATTCCCTTGGTTTGTGTCGCGTTGAGGCATCACTCCCCAGGTGAGTCAACCTGGGAGAGGAATGATGAATTGTGCGAGCAGTATCCTTATCTCTTTGAGCCTTGAGGTATTGTTCTTTTTGTTCTGTTGTGTTCTTTTGCTAGTTTAGTTTTGGACAAAATTATTTTAAGGAGGGTGACTTGTCACTACCATATTTCTAGAGCAGAAATATTTTTGTTATTTTAAATAATTATATATTGTGTTTATATATATTAAATTTAATATGTATAATGTATATATTGTAACTATTATATTTATTAATATTGGTTAGTGGACTAGACTTGACATAACCCATGCTGCCAACTAGTTGAGCTAATCACAACTAGACTAGATCAATTAATTCCTTTTAAGTTAGATATTAGAATATTCTCCTTTCATTAAGAATAGAACCCTCCACTAATTAAATAACCCTTCATGACAACCCAATAAGGGCATTGTGGAATTTTTGGCATGAACCAAAACTCTAGTATGTGGCCGGCCCTAATATAGGGGGAGAGATTCTCTCTCCTCTCATTCTTTATCCCAATTATTTACTAATTAGTGTTCTTCCCCATATTAACTCATCCATATACCAAATCACTCACAATCCCTTTTATAATAATCATCTAAGGAGCACTAGGATCTTGGATTGCTAGGCATATTGGAGAAGAAGTAGTTTGGCTATGAGCTTGTGTCCAAATCGTGCAATATTGAGTTATCATTAGGAATCCATCTCCCAATAGGTAAAATTCTGAAATGCCTCTTTAATTAGATTCTAATTATTGAATTTGAGCATTAGTAACCCACCCATGCATTAGGACTACCTATAGGAATAAGAACTAAGTTCTTATGACCCCTATTGTTTCTTCTACATTGAGTTTTATGTCCAAATTAGGCAAAATCCGAGATTGGTGCACCAAGTGTGTGTCACTGAGTGAAATCAGTTTAATTAGACCTAATTTGATGTTTTGGGGGTAGATAAGTATCCATAATTGGATACGAGTATGGCGTATTGTGATACGTTGTGATACGTCATGATACAGGTTGATAAATTGGAGATTTAGTGCTTGTTGGAGTATTTTTTTTATTTATTCTTCATTGTAACTAATTATATTAGTAGTTTATAGTTATATTTCATGTGTATAATTGTTATTGGTTGAATATTTGGAGATTTGGCATGTAGGTTGGCTTTGAATCATGAGTATTGTGAGACTCTGTCTCATAGTATCTATATCGAAATATGGATACGTATTTTATACTGCATGTTTTGTTTTTCTGGATTTTGTGGGATTTTTAAAACTTGGAATTTTGAAAACTTTCTTCTTGACCAGTATACCGACAGTATATTGTCCGACAAATATTTGTTTTACTTTTTTGAGATATTTTTGAGATTTCTCTAAAAATAGTACTTGAGTTTCATTTCATTTCTCATTTCTCATTTCTCTTTCTCTCCACCCTTTCTTTCTCTATCTTGGAGCTTGTTCTTAAGACCTGGAGTGTGGTTTCTGAACCACTTCGTGGTGTTGGACTAGAAGGTTGATGCTGGGAGATCGATGTAGCTAAGTACACCTTGCCAATTCTATGAACTATTTTATATTATGTCATTTTTTTTCCTGGATCCTTGGTTGTTTCTTTTTATCTTAGACTTGCTTTACTATTATTGTTCATCTCATAATTTCTAGCCTTTTGACCGCCTCGATTTTTATTTTTGATTTTTATATTTGATAGAATCTTGTTCCGTCCCTTTTTGGTAACTCGGTAACAAAAATGGTACCAGAGTTGTGACCGTGAGATTTAGTCCATATTATGATTTAGGACTTACCACTAGCCTTGACTTCTTGTTAGATGTGGTTTTGGTGATTTTCGGGATTTGATTTAGGTCCCGGAATCAGTTTTTCGTTGGCTCAGTTTTCCCTTGGAAACCGGCATACCGACGGTATACTACAGTGTACTGACGGTATACCGATTTTGAACGACTTAGATTTTTAGATATTTTCAGTGAACCTTATCGGCATACCAATGATGTACTAGACTGTACCGACGGTATACCGATCTTGTCTCCATTGTTAAGATATTTTCTTGGCCGGTGTGCTGACGGTATACCGATTTGTAGAACTTTATTTTCCAGAGCCTTTCTTGCCTACTTGGAATGGGATACCGACGATATACCACAGTATACCAACGGTATACCACAGTATACCGGCGGTATACCGATTTGTTGGAATCCAGAACTTGTTGTATTTTTCTTGTCACTGGACCGGTATACCAACGGTATACTATAGTATACCGATGGTATACCGATTGTACTCTCTTTTGCATGTGATTTCTTTTAATGTGCTCATTGAATGCTTGTATCTGGCTTCCTTGTATTTATTACTTTGCATGTCTATTATATGCTTTATTGTCTCGACACGATATTTTGTATAGTTAGGGGCTTTCCACCCTATATACATCCGCCCAGTACATGTTATCTATCGATACCACTCGACTAGGCATTTGTATTAGTAGATGATGAGTACACTCTATATATATTTACACGACCAGGCATTTGTATTAGTAGAAGATGATTACACTCTATGTACATTTGATACAACCATGCATTTGTATTAGTAGAGGAGGATTACACTCTATGTATATTTGACACGACCAGACATTTGTAATAGTAGAGAATGATTTACACTCTATGTACATTTGAATCGACCAGACATCTGTAATAGTAAGGAAAGATTACACCCTATGTACATTTGACTAGTGTATAGTAGTAACATTCTCATGTTTCCTGTTCGTGGCATTTTTTGTTGTGATTTGAGTTATTCTCCTTAGCTCTCTGATTTCCTGTGTAATTGAGATTGATTTATCTTGTACATGTGTAGTTATGATGTTTACTTATGTTACCATTTTCCTTGCCTTCTATTGTAGTTATGTGTATCGGTAAGTGACTTAAGGTTAGGTCTGACTCGAAAAAAGAATCATAATCCTGGTCCTTATTTGGTTTAAGGGTTATGATTCATATTTTGAGAAGTTTTTGAATCTTTTTGTTGCTTGCCGACTTATACTTACTCATGCTTTCTTTTTTTCTCCTTGGCATATCTCAGTTACAAGGCGTGCTTCATGTATCCAGTTATTTTCGTGCTTACATGGTGCTCATTATATTCCTTGTGGCTATATGTTATTCAGCGTATTGTCTTTCCTTTCTCAGGATAAGTGTAGTGGTAGCGCACGAGTCTTGATCCGCATTTTATTCATATTGCTTAGCATATTGTAGCTCTATGTTGTTTTGTTGTTTTAGTTCTTAGCTTTTGGCTTCCTTTGTGGTACTTGTTATTTGGGGGTCTGACCCCACTGGTTTTTCTTGGCCAGATTCAGTAGCAGAGCCTGAGGATCTTAATTTCCTTCCGGCAGATGGTGACTACCTGGAGCACCAGACAGCCTGAGTGGGTTTTCTTCTATCCCCACTAGATCTCGTACTGTATATTCTTTTGAGGCATTTAGCCACCGAGCACATGTTAGCTCGTATTTTGGACTTGACATTCTGCCTACGGGCAATGACATAATTTACATATTCTAGATCATGGCTAGTGTTGATCATGTATGACTTATACTCTATTAGTTCTTTATTTTGTATTACTAGCTTCATGGTCATCTATGTATATTTGGTATGGGACACTTTACTATTTTGCTCCTGATAATTATATTTCTTGTATATTGTTTATCTGCTTGTGATTGAGATACCTAGGACCGTTTGATCTAGGATTTTATGTTGGATTATAGTGTTAACCCCCATGTTCTACAGCTTTACCGTATATGCGGAGTACCGATGTGCTCTAAATATGCTTAGCTGGCCGTTGTCTGCCCCCTCTCTCCAATATTTTGGTTCTGGGGAGTGACATAGTTTTAGCAGTGGCCCATGTAGCTCTGTTTTTCAGACATATGGGGTTATTGCTGATTAGATGTCTCAATCTACTTATTTTCTCCTTGATATCTTTCGTCTTACTCTATACCTCTGGTCTTGACCTTTTATATGATTTGATCGTTGATCTATCATGTCCCTTCGATTTATTCCTTGTGCCCTTTGACTTTCAGGGGCAATGTTCCTAATCCTTATAATCAAATTTTTTGAGCTCCAGTGATAGAAGAGAAGAGGCCAGTAGGCCAGCCGATTCCTCAGGATCAGCATTCAGGAGCAGAGTCGAGGATTGATCCCGGGGCAGAGCAGCATGATCAGCCCAATCCGTTGGCAGTACCCGTACAGCCAGTTCAAACATAGCAGCCAGATGTTGTACGGGCACTGATGGACATTCTGACGGGTTTCATGGCAACTCACCAACGACAGAGTGACGACCTCACTCAGTCTGTCCAGATAGCCATGGAGCGAGGTGGTGCTCAGATTTATAATTCTGCGAATAGTTTCAGGCATCTCCGTCCCCCATACTTTTACGGTACAGAGGATATGATAGCGTCTGATGCATGGCTCCAGGATACTAAGGCCATCTTGGAGGCAGCAAGGACTCCGACTAGATAGCGTGTCTCAGTGGTGAGACTGCAGTTGCTGGATTTGGCCCCCGATTTATGGGCAGCTCAGGAGTTTTCACTGACGACGCTGATTCTGTGGGCGAACTTCAGCGAGAGGTTTCAGAATCGGTACTATGATGCAGTATCGCGTTATGACTTACAACAGAGGTTTAACAACCTCAGGCAGATGGGGAGGACCATCGACGACTATGCGACAGAGTTATATAGAGTTAGCCGGTTTGCCCCCACCTTGGTGGTGACCGAGTTAGACCGAGCTTGGAGATTCCAGCAGGGATTTCATCTGGAGATCATACTGGCAGTGGAGCAGCATGAGTTCCAGACCTTCGATAATGTGATGAGAGCGGCGAGGAGGCACGAGTACACCTCTCAAAGAATGGTCGATAGGATTGGAAGCCAAAAGAGGTCCCACTCTACCTTGAGGGACTCTTCAACCCAGTATTTGACACCAACACCAGCAATCAGGGCATTGGATATTGGAACCCAAGGGAGGCCAGCACTGGTGTCTTCATTTCAGCAGTCAACGCAGACGCATCCACAACAGCAGAGGTCGACTTCTTCAGTAGGGTGTTCCCACTGTGGAAAGCCAGGACATGTTCTTTCGGAGTGTCGTAGGGCGCAGCGCTTATGTTTGGTATGTGGTGGAGAGAACCACATGATGAGGACTTGTCTCCGGAGGGCTCCAGCTGAACCCTTATCAGTCCAACCATTAACCCCGGAGTTCAGGTCACCATCATCGGTCCAGTAGCATCAGGCCCCGAGGCCTACACCGACGCAGACCTAGACATTATAGCAGCAGAGATCGCAGAAGTATGCTCAGGCCCAGGTACAGGCTAGGCATGGAGGCCAGCAGCAGAGAGGACCCGCACCCAGAGGGCAGGGTCAACAGCAAAATAGGGCATCAGTCCTGAGGCAGGTGCATGGAGAGTTTGGCATCCTGGAGCAAGTGTTGACCGAGGATGGTCAGATTGCAAGTGAAGACCTAAGCATCCTTTCATTCATATCTTTTCTTGGTTTCTCATATATTATGTGAGTGAAGAAGAGTATCTCGCCTCTTACTCTTTTGCCTGCGTAACTCGTGATACGTGAGTTTGGCATTCTGGGCAGAGTCATGTCTTCAACTGAGTTGTTAGTACCGACTTACCTCGAGACTTTATCCTTGACCATTTTGGGAATCAGCGTAGGCTAGCGAGGATGGATTCCTACTTAGCTGATTCGAGAGGCATATTTATCCTTGAGCCTCTTGCCCTTCTTCCTGGTAGTGTAGTTGCTTATGCATTTATTTATATTATTGACTGCTTTCATTTCCTATCTATATGCCATGCTTGCTTTATTGAGTTAGTTATGTTTTCTGGAGCTTCTTGGTTTTGGTGCTTTAGTAAAATTTTGATGACAGAATTTTTCTAAGGATGGAAGAGTTGTGAAACTCTGTCTCACAGTATCTATATCGGAATATGGATACGTATTTTATATTGCATATTTTGTTTTTCTGGATGTTGTAGGATTTTTAAAACTTAGAATTTTGAAAACTTTCTTCTTGACCGGTATACCGAAGGTATACTTCAGTTTACCGACGGTATACTGCCCGGCAGATATTTGTTTTACTTTTTTAAGATATTTTTGAGATTTCTCTATAAATAGTACTTGAGTTTTATTTTATTTATCTTTTCTCTTTCTCTCTCTTCTCTCTACCCTTTCTCTATCAAGCTTGAAGCTTAGTCTTCAGACCTGGAGGTTGGTTTCTGAACCCCTTCGTGGTGGTGGACTAGAAGGTTGAGGCTGGGAGCTCGCTGTAGGCAAGTACACCTTGCCGATTCTATGAACAATTTTACATTCTGTCATTTTGTTTCCTGGATCCTTGGTTTTTTTTTTTTTAGCTTAGACTTGCTTTACTATTATTATTCATCTCATGATTTCTAGTCTTTTGACCATCTCGGAATCTTGTCCCGTCCCTTTTTGGTAACTCGGTAACAAAAACGGTACTGGAGTTATGACCGTGAGATTTATTCCATATTGTGATATGGAACTTACCACTAGTCTTGACTTCTTGTTAGATCTGGTTTAGGTGATTTTTGAAATTTGATTTAGGTCCCGAAATCAGATTTGTTGTTGGCTCAGTTTTCCCTTAAAAATTGG